>VZTZ01034650.1:0-14274 GCA_013400955.1 Drymodes brunneopygia
CGCCGAGCCATCGCCCGCCGCGGCAAGGCTTCAGCTATCCCTATCCCTCTCCCGGCGTTATCACCCGCTGCTGTTGTCACGCGCTGTCGCTGTCACCCTTCTCCCGGTGTCACCCGCTGTGGCGTCACCTGTCTCCCCCCGCGGGGAGATGGTACAGCCCGGCGGGCGGGCCGGCGCGCACAGCGCCCCCTGGCGGCGCTGCGGGGATGGCGGCTCCGCGCTCTCCCCGCGGCCGCTCCGCACCGGGAGAGCCCCGGGAGAGCCTCGGGATGCACCGGGAGAGCTCCGGGATGAACCTGGAGAGCCCCGGGAGACCCCCGGAGCATCGGCACCGCGCCCGAACCGCTCCTTTCTCCCCCTCGCTGGTCTGGAAATAAGGACAACCCTCACCTGTGCCCGCCCCGCCCCACAGGTAAAGGAGCGGCAGCGCTTCCAGCTTCGCTTCTGGTCCGGCTGGATTTAGGAAAAAAAAAAGGCGGTTTTGGGAAATTTTTATGGTTTTTACGAGATGTCGCGTTTATAGAAGGCTCGAGTTCGATATTTGTTTGGTAGAAAGTGATTGTGCTGGAGGGTTTTTAGTCCTATGACAGCAAAGAAAAGGAACAAACAAACTGAATAAAATCAAAATACCCATGGGAATTAAATACAGGATCGTGACCGAAAGGATTCATATACTGTGGAAACAGATTATTTAACTTCGGTTTCTCTTCCCCTTCCCTTCTTTTTTTTTTTTCCCTTTACCACCCCTTCCCCCTTTCTCTCTTGCCTCCCTTTTACCTTCCCCTTTTTCCTTCCCTTTTCCTCTTGTCTTTTTATTTTTTAACATGCTCGCAGAAAATGCTGGTTGTTCAAAGCAGCTGGGGGAGAAAAAAACCAAGGAAAATGCATTTATTCAGTTATTCAAGGTGAGAGAACATAAACTGTTCAGATTTGGATGGATACTGTTTCAGCAGTGACCTCTGATAAGTTACATTTAGTATCAAGTAACACATTAAATATTAAGTTACATTACATTAAGTACATTAAGTGTTACATTAATATACTCTTTTTTTTTCTTGATACCACCTCCTCTAGACTTCAGGAATATCTTTCTGAAATGCACCAATTCAAGTTTCGATTCCTAAAATTTAGAATTATTCCTGGAAATGTAAGTCAGAGCTTCTGAGCACGTGGCTGACTGAGCAAAGAATTTGTGGTTTTGATAATTTCCTTAAGAATTTCTCAGGGGGTGGAACTGGATGATCTTCAAGGTCCCTTCCAACCCAAATATTCTGTGATTCCATGATTCTCCTGCAGTGGTAGTGATGAAAAACCCAGTTAATCATGCATAGAAGTGTTGTACAGGACAACAGCCCATGATTATTTCATTATTATTTAATCCCTTCCTAACCCTTAAACTTCACATCAGGGTGCCAGAATCTGAGAGCAACAAAATTCCCACACACCAGAGCTGGGAGAGAAGTGGGGGAGGCAGTTAAAAAGTAGAGAAAGGATATAAACAAGTGCTAAATTTGGGCTGGACAATGCAAGCCCTGTGTGGAGCCCCAGCCTGGCACAGCCACTGCCCAGCCCTGCCCTGGCACTCTGCCCATCCCAGGGCACATTCCCTCTCCCAGGGGCAGCAGGAATTGGATGCACCACTCTTTGCTAACTGACCAATCTTATTTCCACCTCCAGCTCCTGCTTCTCCTTCCCTGAGTCCCCACCACAAGTGGGGGAAAAAAAAAATCTGGGCCCTGTCCTTCCTTCTGTTCATCACACGGAGGTTGTTTTTAATCCACACAGAAATGACAGAAATGGCAGTGACTCTCCAGCCCCACCTCCCACTCTGCTTCCTCACCCTGACACAGAGGGGAGCTGGAGCTTAATTTAAGGATTTGAAATGCACAGAAGAATGGTTTGGGTTGGGAGGGATTTTAAAGATGATCCAATTCCATCCCCTGCCATGGGCAGGGACACCTCCCACTGTCCCAGGCTGCTCCAAGCCCCAGTGTCCAGCCTGGACATCCTTGGGCAGTGCCAGGGATGGAGAATTTATAACCTCTCTGGACAACCTGTGCCACCCTCACATAAAGAATTCCTTCCCAAAATCCAGTCCAAACCTGCTCTCTTTGCAATTCAGGCCATTCCCCTGTGTTCTGAGTCCATGTCCCCATGGGAAGTCCCTCTCCAGCTCCCCTGGAGCCCCTTTAGGCACTGAAAAGCTGCTCTGAGGTCACTCCAGAGCCTTCTCTTCTCCAGGCGGGGCTCTACACAAAGTTTTACAGCTCAACAAAACTCCCCAGGATGAGTTTAACACCTTCTGTAAAACTTGCAAACTCAAAATTTGGCTCAAACTAAACCAAAACTCAAACCAACAAAGCAGATCCTGAATTTGATTTAAGCTTTACAGATCCCAGGGGATACTTAAAAACTAATTTGTATTTTGCAAATTACCAGGCCAGGACTCCTCCAGTGTGGTCCCTGCCCAAAACAAAGGCCAGGGTGTGTTTGGAATGTTTGGAGATGCCAAGCATGTGGACACACAGCTTTTGAAGCTCAGTGACTCAGGCAGCATTTGAGGGATGAAGAATTAGGCTGGATTAAGTCTCTTAAAGCCCTGACTAAGTCCAAGAGCCACATTATGTTTTGCTGAGATCCCAGTAACACAACTGGGAGGGCACACTCAGACTGGTTTTTTCTCTGTGGCACATCAGGAGGGTTAAGTTACATTGTAGCAGCCAAAACTTGACACACATTTTGTATTTTTTTTCCCCCAAACTCAAGGCCCCTGAGGTTTCTTTGTTCCCAGAGAGTAATCACCATGAGAACTTTTGGCCTTCCCTTCCAGGAGTTCTGGGGCATGACTGATGAGGTAATTCTTCACAAAAACAATGCTCCTGGATGCTTAAAAAACCAATTTATAGCCAGTCCTTTGTTCTGTGCTGATTAGCAATTAATAACCCCACACAATAATTTATTTCCAGTGCCTTCCACTCCAAGGTTTCCCAACCCAAGCTGTTCTGGGGGAGGCCAGTGCCAAACCCAGTCAGGTGATGCTCTCTGGCATCACCTCCCTGACTCCTGATTAACAATTAACAAGCTCATTATTGATTTGTCATTACCTACAACAGCTTTATGGGCAATTGTTTCCAGCTCCTTCAGCCTCAGCAGAGGTAATTTTTCAACTCTGAGTGGTTGAAAGGCAATAAAAGCAGCATTTAAAGCAAATGTAGAGCTCCCCACAGCACTTGGAGTTCTTATTCCTGTTATGTGGAAAGCACTAAATTCAGATTTTATAGAGGGAACTTCTGGCTGTGCAATAAAGGAACTGAGAACCAGTTTTCTGTGTCAGGTCTGTAGTTTATTTTCTCTGTATTCAGTGCAGACATCACACAAACTTAGCTGCAGAAAACAAAAATATATTTTCCAACTTCACAAGCTTTTAGTACCAGAATAAGCCAGTTGGATGAATATAAAACAGGAATAATTTCTTGATATATTAATAAAATAAACTGATTAGGTTTGGCTATAAATGGTGGATCAGTGCTAATTTTTATTTTCACCTAATTCCATTTAGTTCTCATTGTAAGGAATGTCTGTCCAACAGTGATTCTGCTCTTGAGCCTCCCCCCAGTCAGATCACAGCAGCTCTAAAACAACCCCATCCTCTTTAGGAAACCAGAACAGCTCTGAATTCTGGAAAAATCTACTGTGATGAGAGATAAGGCACCTCCTTCCTCACCCCAGCTCCACATCCAAGATTCATCCCAGGGGGAGTGGGAAAGGGCTGGCAAGGATGGAATTAAGGATAAAATCAGGAAAAGGAACTCAGGCCTCTTTCCACCCTCACCCTCCTGAGCTCACCAGGGTCTGACAGTTTTATCACTGACAAACTGGCCGTGAGGAGCATCAGCATTGGAAGGCAGAAGGGCCAAATAAACGGGGGTCTCAGCCCCCTCCTCTGGGGACTTGGTGGCTCTGGGCCCTGCCATGTCTGTCCTCACCCAGCCAGGGCAGCAGGCGTTGAGCAGGATGTGGTCACCTTTCCTCTGCTCGTTCAACAGCCGGGCCTGGATCCTGGACAGCACTGTGACCCCGATTTTGGACACCCCATAGGCAGTGTTTGGCCAGCCCTCCTTCTGGTGGACACTTTTCTTGGTGTCTTCCACGAATTTGTTCATGAGCTGCACCAGCTCCTCCTCGGTGATGGTGTCACTGCGGAATTTCTGCTGGAGCTCTGGGCTGCAGCCTCCCAGGGCTGAGCTGCTCACCATGCTGGAGACATTCACCACCCGACCTGAAAAGAGAATAAAAACTTATTATTTTCACACATTTTACAGCCCAGCACTGAAGTGAGGCTGTTCTCCAGTTCTGGATTCACTCCTCGGGTGAATAGCTGTAAAATATTTCAGGTGGGTTGTTTTGCAGAGCCCCTGGAAAATCAGATGAACTCAATGTTTTGATTTCTAATAAATTCCATGAGAGGGTCATTTAAGGTGTGAACCTGCAAAGGTTTCAGATAAACCTCCAGGAAACAATCTCACAATCCATATTTACACTCACAGTAGTAAGAAAATCTGGACATGTACAAATTTAAGGATTTATCTCCCAGCACCTCAGTAAGAGGAACAAATCAGCTGAATCAGTAAATCACTCATCGTCTCCAAAATTATGTTACCCTGTTTTCCCTCTTCCCTGCTACTTCACAGCCATTCTGGTGGTGAATTTGGGGATTTAATTTTAAAAACCACAGAAATTAATCCCTTCTGTTAATGGATTTATTAACAGTAATCCTTCACTGTAGTACAAGAGGATGAGAGTGAAACTTGGCACTGTTTCCTCTCTCCCCAAAATTCACTCACTCTGTTTTTCCCTTCTCCCCCAGGAAATAAAACCTTGTTTTTCATCTACTTGACTTTTTTTTTCTTGAACACCTCAATGTATTTAAATGTTCGGAGAGACTGCATTTCATTTATAGCAGCAAACACATCACAGCACCACATCAAACTCTGAAACACTGGTGCAGTGCCTGAGACTGGACAGGATTTCCCATTTAAAAGGGCCAAAATTAATTCAAAACTATTTCTCAACTTATTATGTTTCACTTACCATAAGGCTTCATGAGAGGCAACAATTCTGTGCACACATTCCTGGTTCCAAAGAAGTTTGTCTTCAGTGTAACCTCAGCTTGGACTGCAAATGGAGTTGTGTCTTGAACTGCTCATAAGAGGTGGGAAGGAAAGGGGAAAAAATAACAAAAATTAGAAATGTAAAACTGTTTGAATACCTCAGAAGTTTATTTTAGTTAATGTTTTTAATAATTAGAATATAGGCATATGATCAATTAAAATATATAAAAAAATAAGGATTTGGTGCAGTCTGACAAAACCAGCTAACAAAAATCCCCAATTCCTAAAGCTGAGCAAGGCTTGTGTCACAGATCACCCCTGAGGTGACAGATCTGTGCTAACATGAGTGAAATGTGGGAACTGGAGCCAGGAAAAGGAGCTGGCTGAGGGAAGGAAACCTTGGAGCTGCTCTGGAAGGGGATGATTTCATCACACAGAACTGGCAGCACCACAAGTGGGGTGGGATTGCTGTGGGCTCAGCAATAAATCCTGGGCTCTACATCCTGCACTTGGAGGGGGAATGAGAATTAAAGTCCCTGCTGCTCCAGGCTCCATCTGGGCAGGGATGGGCACAGACTGGGCAGGAGTTCACTTGTCTCCAAATCCATAATTCAAAAGAGAAACTGTAACAGCTCGTTGAGTATTTGATGTGGTTGTGCTTTTATTGCACAACACAGCTTTAATTACTCTGTTTTAAATCACTCACTTGCGTTTAAATCTCACACATCATGAAGCCAGATCATGACCCATGGCCAGGCTTATGGCAGGGGGAGAGCTAAAAACCTCCACACCCTCAAATTCCTGCTTCCAGAGCCTCCCCTCTTTGTGAGAGAACTTCTTACACTCCAAACCCCACTGGTGTCTGACAGCATATATTGTAACATCCTGAACTTCCATGATTTAAGAAGCTTTAGCAGAAAATTCTTCCCAGAGAGGCTCATCCAGAAGACAACAACAGCTCCNCCCTCACCCTCCTGAGCTCACCAGGGTCTGACAGTTTTATCACTGACAAACTGGCCGTGAGGAGCATCAGCATTGGAAGGCAGAAGGGCCAAATAAACGGGGGTCTCAGCCCCCTCCTCTGGGGACTTGGTGGCTCTGGGCCCTGCCATGTCTGTCCTCACCCAGCCAGGGCAGCAGGCGTTGAGCAGGATGTGGTCACCTTTCCTCTGCTCGTTCAACAGCCGGGCCTGGATCCTGGACAGCACTGTGACCCCGATTTTGGACACCCCATAGGCAGTGTTTGGCCAGCCCTCCTTCTGGTGGACACTTTTCTTGGTGTCTTCCACGAATTTGTTCATGAGCTGCACCAGCTCCTCCTCGGTGATGGTGTCACTGCGGAATTTCTGCTGGAGCTCTGGGCTGCAGCCTCCCAGGGCTGAGCTGCTCACCATGCTGGAGACATTCACCACCCGACCTGAAAAGAGAATAAAAACTTATTATTTTCACACATTTTACAGCCCAGCACTGAAGTGAGGCTGTTCTCCAGTTCTGGATTCACTCCTCGGGTGAATAGCTGTAAAATATTTCAGGTGGGTTGTTTTGCAGAGCCCCTGGAAAATCAGATGAACTCAATGTTTTGATTTCTAATAAATTCCATGAGAGGGTCATTTAAGGTGTGAACCTGCAAAGGTTTCAGATAAACCTCCAGGAAACAACCTCACAATCCATATTTACACTCACAGTAGTAAGAAAATCTGGAGATGTACAAATTTAAGGATTTATCTCCCAGCACCTCAGTAAGAGGAACAAATCAGCTGAATCAGTAAATCACTCATCGTCTCCAAAATTATGTTACCCTGTTTTCCCTCTTCCCTGCTACTTCACAGCCATTCTGGTGGTGAATTTGGGGATTTAATTTTAAAAACCACAGAAATTAATCCCTTCTGTTAATGGATTTATTAACAGTAATCCTTCACTGTAGTACAAGAGGATGAGAGTGAAACTTGGCACTGTTTCCTCTCTCCTCAAAATTCACTCACTCTGTTTTTCCCTTCTCCCCCAGGAAATAAAACCTTGTTTTTCATCTACTTGACTTTTTTTTTCTTGAACACCTCAATGTATTTAAATGTTCGGAGAGACTGCATTTCATTTATAGCAGCAAACACATCACAGCACCACATCAAACTCTGAAACACTGGTGCAGTGCCTGAGACTGGACAGGATTTCCCATTTAAAAGGGCCAAAATTAATTCAAAACTATTTCTCAACTTATTATGTTTCACTTACCATAAGGCTTCATGAGAGGCAACAATTCTGTGCACACATTCCTGGTTCCAAAGAAGTTTGTCTTCAGTGTAACCTCAGCTTGGACTGCAAATGGAGTTGTGTCTTGAACTGCTCATAAGAGGTGGGAAGGAAAGGGGAAAAAATAACAAAAATTAGAAATGTAAAACTGTTTGAATACCTCAGAAGTTTATTTTAGTTAATGTTTTTAATAATTAGAATATAGGCATATGATCAATTAAAATATATAAAAAAATAAGGATTTGGTGCAGTCTGACAAAACTAGCTAACAAAAATCCCTAAAGCTGAGCAAGGCTTGTGTCACAGATCACCCCTGAGGTGACAGATCTGTGCTAACATGAGTGAAATGTGGGAACTGGAGCCAGGAAAAGGAGCTGGCTGAGGGAAGGAAACCTTGGAGCTGCTCTGGAAGGGGATGATTTCATCACACAGAACTGGCAGCACCACAAGTGGGGTGGGATTGCTGTGGGCTCAGCAATAAATCCTGGGCTCTACATCCTGCACTTGGAGGGGGAATGAGAATTAAAGTCCCTGCTGCTCCAGGCTCCATCTGGGCAGGGATGGGCACAGACTGGGCAGGAGTTCACTTGTCTCCAAATCCATAATTCAAAAGAGAAACTGTAACAGCTCGTTGAGTATTTGATGTGGTTGTGCTTTTATTGCACAACACAGCTTTAATTACTCTGTTTTAAATCACTCACTTGCGTTTAAATCTCACACATCATGAAGCCAGATCATGACCCATGGCCAGGCTTATGGCAGGGGGAGAGCTAAAAACCTCCACACCCTCAAATTCCTGCTTCCAGAGCCTCCCCTCTTTGTGAGAGAACTTCTTACACTCCAAACCCCACTGGTGTCTGACAGCATATATTGTAACATCCTGAACTTCCATGATTTAAGAAGCTTTAGCAGAAAATTCTTCCCAGAGAGGCTCATCCAGAAGACAACAACAGCTCCGACCACCATTTGATACAGGAAGTTTTTGCTGGATCAAGGATTTTGCTGGACAAGTGCAGCACAAAAGCAAAAGAACAAAACTTAATGGCAAATCTCATCTTTGAGAGACTGCAATAGCAGCCAATGCTACAACAAAGAGAGGAAAGCATAAATCCTGGGATGGCAGAAGTTCCCTTCTCTCTTTCAGTGTGAAGCCATTCCCCCTTGGAAGGCCACCCTGAGCTCAGCCCAAAGCTTCTCCTCTCCAGGCTGAACAATGCCAGCTGTGCCAGCCTTTCCTCCCAGCAGAGCTGCTCCATCCCTCTGCTCATCCTGCTGCCTCCTCTGGCCTCTCTCCAGCAGCTCCACGTCCTCCCTGTGCTGGGCCCCGGGGCTGGGGCAGCTCTGCAGGGGCAGAATTCCCTTCATAAAACTATCAGCCAAGTTTGTGATTTGCTCTGTCTGGAGCTAAGATGAGTCTGGATTTCATGCACACAACAAAAATGCATCCTTCCACCTTAAAACTGCTGTGTCTTTCTCACTTTCTCTGCTTTTCTGCCCACAGGAAGGTGAAAAGGTTAAATTCTTGCTCAGCACAGCAGAATTTAGGTGAATTGGTTCAGAGGTGACTGAGAAAGTTCGAGATGACAAAACCCACACAGTGACAAAGGCTCTTTTTTATCAGCTGGAATCTCTGAGCAGATAATGCACAGAACAAAATGTGGGGGTGGAGAAGAGAGAAAACACAGCTCCCTGAGGCACAGGGCTGATATTCCCAATGGTGATGGTCTCTGATGAAACTCCTGGGCACTGAGGCAATTAACCTAACCCACCTCACCTGCCCCGTGTGCCTCAACATTTCCATGTGGTGCAAACACAATCCTCCAGGAAAGCATGTTTACAGAATCATGGAATTATTGTGGCTGAAAAAGCCCTCCCAGCCCATTGAGCCCAAGCTGATGCCCACCTTGTCCCCAGCCCAGAGCACTGAGTGCCACCTCCAGGGATGGGGACTCCAAACCTCCCTGGGCAGCCCAGGAAGAAATTAATCCTGAAACTTCCTGAAATTTTTCCTCCCAGCTACACAACCCCAGGTCCGTGACTGTGCAATTAACCACATCCCAATACAGCACTCCTCACCTTTGAAAGCAATGCCTGCATTGTTCACCAGCACGTTGAGCCCTCCATACTTCTCCTTCAGGAAGTCCCGGAGCGCTCGGATGCTCTGCAGGTCATCGATGTCCAGCTGGTGGAAGAGAGGCTGCAGCCCCTCCTGCTGGAGCTGTGCCACAGCAGCCTGGCCACGGCCGGCATCCCGGGCTGTCAGGTACACATCCCCCGGGAATTGCTTGCACAGAGCCCGCACGATGGCCAAGCCAATGCCTTTGTTGGAGCCTGTCACCACGGCCACCGGCACGTTGGACATCGTCCCCTCGGAACGCCAGCCAAGGTCACAGCAACTGCCAGCAGCAAATGGAAGCTCAGTCAGACAAAATTGAGACAAAAATCGCTGTTTGAAAAGGAATTAGAATCATGGCATGGTTTGGGTTGGAAGGGATCTTTAAGATCATCTCATTGCAATGGGCACCTTCCACTATCCCAGGTTGTTCCAAGCTGCAATGTCCAACCTGGCCTTGGACACTTCCAGCAGTGTAAAGCCCACAACCTCCCTGGGCAACTAGAGTCTTTTTTCTTTAAAATACTATTTCAAATTCCACCTTGGATCATGTGAAACAACATTCCTGTGCATGCCGTGTAAATTCCTAAGGTAGCACGAGGTGTTCACAGACAAATCTGGTGTTAAGTGTTCGCAAGAAAGGCCAACCGGTGATGGATAAAGAGAGAAACCTCTAGACAAAAAAAAAGTTAGTGACTCATTTTTAGTACTAAATTAATGTTTTGTGGGAGTAAGCCCTTCTGCACTCACACTTCACAGAAAGACTTTCCATCTTTTGGGAATATGCAACTGTTTCAGCTCAAGTTTTGCTTAAAAACTCAGGCTCAAAACCTGAGCACCCTGGTCTAGTGGAAGGTGTCCTTGCCCATGGCAAGGGTTGGAATTGACTAATCTTTAAGGTTCCAAACCATGAAAAAAAAAAGGATAGTGTAGCTTTATCTTCCAGTACCAGGCAGGAGGAGCAATTAGGGCCTTTTCGGGGGAAAACAGCAGACCACAGGCCGACTAGAATGTTGGTTGTGTAACACAGCATCAGAATACGGCTTGCTGCTTTTCCAACAGAGACAGCGCATTTAAAGAAGCTACATTTCCCCCCAAAAAAGCAAGCTTAAACGCTGAGTTGTTCCCTTTTGGCATAATTGCCATTTCTTTTCTAAATGTACTTGTAACCTAAGCAGGATATAATACTGCGAAAATCTCCAGAGTGACTTCCCAGGAACAGGAGCCCCGTTCCCACCTCGCCGCAAACCTCCCTCACACCCCCCTTCTCTTGTCCCCCTCAAGGGAAGGGAACCCGCCATGAACCTCGACCCCCTCAGCGGGGACGCGGGGGTGAAGGCTCCGGGGGGACACCCAGCACCTCATCACCCACCTCCAGCACCGTGGGGGCTTCTCCCTCGTCCCTCAGCTCCACACAGCGAGCACAGGACACGTTATTCCCACAGCACAAACACACCCAAACCACAGGGAAGGCGGACGGGGACGCCCCTAAGATGGCGGGGCTGCCCCGCCTCAGGGGCGGGAGAGCGGGCGGGGACTCGCGGAAAGGGACGGCGAGGGAATGTTGGTCCCTATGTCCCCCTGGCAGGTGGGTTTGGGACATGTGGCAGCAATTCCACTTCGGGAGAGACTCGGGAATCACAATCTGGATTCTCAGGGAAGGATGCGGTTTGGGCTCCCAGGGAGGGTGAGCGGGGCACGGGCGGCCCCTCAGGAAGTTCCCGCTCTCGCAGCGCTGCCGGGGCCGCTTCTCTCCCTCCCGTCCCGGGGGGTTTGGTTAGCACGAGATTCCCAGTTCTGGGGTTGGGATGGGATGATATCGGATAAGATTTGGACTCGATCATCTCTGAGGTCTTTTCAACCTAATAGAATGGAACGGGATGGGATGGAGGGCCCGCCGCTGGAGGAACCCGAGCGCCTGTGAGTGATCCCGCCTCCCCTGAGGCCCTCCCTCCTGGCAGGGAAAAGATGTGCTTTGAGGTTCAGTTCAGGGCAGTTAGGGCAAGAAGAGGAGATCAGGGGAAGATTCTTCCCGCAGAGGGTGCTGGGCACTGCCCAGGCTCCCCAGGGAATGGGCACGGCCCTGAGGCTGCCAGAGCTCCAGGAGCTGCCAGGGATGCCCAGGCTGGGATTGTTGGGGGCTCTGGGCAGGGACAGGGCTTGGATTGATGATCCCTGTGGATCCTTTCCAACTCAGGATATTCCATGAATCTATGAAATATCATCCCATCCCATCCAGTTCCACCTTCCACTGTCCCAGGCTGCTCCAAGCCCCAATGTCCAACCTGGACATCCTTGGGCACTGCCAGGGATCCAGGGGCAGCCACAGCAAATCTGGGCACCCTGTGCCAGGGCCTCACAGTAACAAATTTAAAAGTGACTTTAAATGTCTCTGAATCACTTATTTTTTAATTTTATATTTTTAATTCAGTTTGTCTAAAAAGCAAGATCTGTTGCTTAATATGAAGAAAAGCAGAGGTCGGACAGGCCGAAAGAGAAGAAGAAAACATTTGAAGAGTTTTATGGATGGAGGTATCATCATCCCTGGAGGTTAAATAATGAAATAAACAATTGCTTATCAAGGTGTCATTTTATTATTTATATTTGTCAAAAGCCTTTGTGCTTGGAAAATTGCATTCCTAAATATTACTTTTTTATGTGCAAATATTTGAGCGTTGGTTTACAGTCCTAAGCAGAACACAGTGAATTTTCTGAACTCTCTTTTCTGCCTAATGGCAAATATTACATTATTCTAAAATTCCTTGGATATGCTGAATAACTCACACAATTCTGACACCTCCCAGTGCCCAGAGACCCAACATTTATTTCTTTCAATGGGAACCTTTCTTGCTATTCTGTTATGCTCTAAAATGTCCAAAATACAGTTTTTCTGACTATACAGTAAAATGTTTATATTTCTTTTATTTTCCAACAATTCTCTTTAACAATTTCTCTTTCCCTATTTTTAGTCAACTGCAGTCACAAGCTGGAATATGTTAAACTTCAGAAGTGGCTGAAAGAGAGAGGATTTGAAGACAGTAATTTAAGGCCAGCAGAGTTCTTGGGTAATGCTTTAATTATTTCTTGATGGTACAAATTTTTGATTCTTTTAAGAATTTTAGATTCCTGCTTTCATTTGGAATTATGCACCTGGCTGGCATCAGGAAAAAAACCAGTTATTGATATTTTTCTAAGTTTTTTTGGAATGTCAATTTAACATAAAAAAGTAGAAATGGAGGCCTGAAAAAGCCAAAATTTGAAGTGTTACTAACACAGTTTTAAAGAATAAAGTGTTTTACAGTATTGGAATTTAACCTTGTTATAATTTGTTCATCTTTTTATCCCCAAGCAAGTTCAGCAGAGAGCTGAGGTTCACTTAGTAATGTTTACAGTAAAGATTTTTATTTTTTCTCTTTATGTAGATTATATTTAAAACATTTTGTAGTATTATAGACAGAAAAACAAGAATAGAAAGGATCTGAGAAAAATATTGTGACTAGAAATTGTAAAGTTTAGTTAAAATTCTGAAACCAAGAGCTGCAGCTGGTGATAGAAAAAGGTGTTTGAGGAAAAAACTGAGAAAAAGAAGTTGAATAATTGCTATAAGTGGGAGGAAAAAAAGATGAATAATTGCTAGAACTGGACAGCAAATGCTGCAGGAGATGCAGGGAAAAGATCCTGGAAAATAAAGAGAATTGGAGAGCAAAGAAATGAGATCTATCTGGAGCACTCCATAATTGAATTTATGTTTTGTAAGACATAAAGTCTGTTCTTTTAGAGCTTTTCCCTGCTGACCTGATCACAGATTGCTGATTTTCCATATCTATATTAATTTACTGCTGCTCTTTGTTCCTTCTGCAGAGACAGGAAGAGGATTGATGACAACAAAAGCTCTTCAGGTGAGTGGTGTTGGCTCTAATGCAGGAGCTCTTCAGGTTTTTTTGACATTTAATGATTTTTGCAATAAGCAAAGCTCAGAATTCCGTTGTGAATGCAATTTCTGACTTTTAGACTGCTGCAGCCACTTGATTTTTACTATTCTTTGTATGTAATATTTTTTTTCTCCTCCCTCCAAGGCAGGAGATCTGATCATTTCCCTGCCTGAGAAATGTTTGCTCACCACAGACACCGTCCTCAGCAGCTGCTTGGGGGGACACATTGTGAAGTAAGTGACAAGTGACACTTGATGGGGGATGTTTTATTTTAGTGGGAGTTTTTCCAGCAGTCATGAATCATCTGAAGGGGTGCTGGAGCTTTAAACTGAATATCCTGAGTGCTGCCAGCATTTCCTGGCTGTGGAATGCTCAGATAGGGGAAAAAGTTTTAACATCAAATGTCCCTGAGCTGGAGAGGGAGCACAGGCTGGAGCTGGAGCTGCCTCAGAGCCTGCTTGGCCCTAAATATCAATTAGAAATGGTTTTTCTGTGAATTTGGAAGTAAGTTCAATAGGAGGAGGAAGATAAAACTGGGCTGCAAAGCCAGGGCCTTTTAGAAAATTTGGAACAAATCGAAAATTTGGAACAAATGCCCGTGCTGGGCACTGAATACTTGTTGTAAATCCTCAAAAAAAAAACAACACAAAGGGTGAACCTGAAATTGTTATTGCAAACCAGCTTTTATTGCCCCTTTGAAATCAGCCAAAGGTCTCGGATATAAACTACAAAGAAGTTTTAAATAGAAGCTATTTATAACTTCCAAAAGAGCTGTGAGAGAGGTGAAACGCTGCTGTGTCCATTTCCCATCTCACCTCTGCCAATCTGCTGTATTTATATTTATATTTATATTTATATTTATATTTATATT
>VZTZ01034651.1:0-26562 GCA_013400955.1 Drymodes brunneopygia
ATATTTTATATTCAGCCCCGTTTTCTGTGGGGCTCCTGCTCAGCTCCCCCATCCCAGACTCACGCTCCCCTCGTTGGAAGCTGTGCTCCCACAAATAATTTTGTATTTCCCAAGCCTGGCCCCTCATTTGTTTTCTCCTCACCAAGTGACCTTGAGTTTATTTTGATTCCGATTCCACCTCGTTTGAATTAATCTGAATTATTTAGGGCATCAGGTTGCTCTGACTGCAGCATCTTCCCCATTGTTGATTGCTCTGCCCATCCTGGCGTTATCAGCAGTGATTTTGCTGCAGATCGTTGCTGAAAATGTTGGATGACTTGTCCTGGAAGAGCCCTTGGCACAACCCCCAGGTGCCATCCCCACTGAGCGGTGCCTCCCCAGCTCTTTGAGAGCTCAGCTCCACCCCCCAGCTCATTTCACAGGATTTTGGCACAGGATTCACTGTAAATCCATCAGGATGTTGTGCAACAGGACACCCAGGGCTCAGCAGGAATCAATTCCTCTTGTTAGCAGACCTAATTCCGAGGAAAACAAAGGGAAAAGGAGGAAACAGCAAAAGTTATCGATGGGTTAACACCAACCTCAGCATCCTCCTGCGAGTCCTTCAGCAGGAACTGCTGAGGGACCAGAACAGAGCGGGGAGAGAAACCAAACCTGGGTTATTGGCACCCCTTTGGGACCTGCCACACCTCTGGAACTCATCCCGTGTCCTGCAGCTCTCCCAGGAACCCAAGAGGGTGAAAATTCAGCACGGCTGGGCCAGGGCTCCTCACAGCCATGACTGGAGGGGGTTCTGGGTGGAAATCAGCTTGAAAACTTTCCCCACTCAGAAGAGCTCCTGCAAGGAGCTGGGAATGGCTGAAATGACTGAATTCCAAGGGGAAAAAGAATGAAAATGAAAGGGAGGCTTGAAGTGGGCTGGAAATGGCGCTGCAGCCCCAGCCAGAGGGAGAACAAAGAGCCCTTTCAGGCACTCTGCGGAGTTGGTCTCTTTGTCTCCCTGCACTGGAGACATTTCCAGTGGGGTGCCCTGGAGATTAAAGGCAAGGATGCCCTCCCTGGGGTGCAATTGTCCCAAAAGGAAGAGTTGTGGTGGCAGGAAAAGCAGGGATGAGGGAACACCACCCACAAAAACGCCGGGGACGTTTTATGGGGCCTGACTTGCAAAACGCCAGCGTGGAGCTCGAAACCAGTGGCATTTCTGAGGGAAAACAGGGAATATCCATGGAGAAAACCCCACTGGGAGGATCTCCCCTCTGCCAGGGCACATGGGATGAGTGGATGGAAGGTTCTTAAAACCTAAACCTGGTACTAAGAGGGACGTGATTCCCAAAGCCTGGGGGCGAGCAGGTCACACCCACGCTGCTGGGGAGGGCTCGTGATGGATCCAAAGTGGAAATCAGCAGGAGGAGTTGGAATTATTCCCTTTTCTGACACCTTTCACTGCTGGGGGAGGGTGGGGGCAGTCACAGCTCCCAGTTCCAGGTTCTTTATCCCTGCTCCAGCTCCTGGGCAAGGATACAGGAGGGGGAGGGCTCTGAGAGCTCCTCAGCTTCCCCTTCACCTCCTCACCAAAACTTTTCTCCTTCCAAAACCATTCCTGGATATAATCCAAATGCGAGGGCGTGCAGGCATGGGAGAAGGGGGTTTGGGTTAGATGGGATTTTGGGAAGGAATTGTTCCCTGGGAGGCTGGGGAGGGGCTGGGATGGAATTGCCAGATTTGCTGGGGCTGCCCCTGGATCCCTGGCAGTGGCCAAGGCCAGGCTGGACATTGGGGCTGGGAGCAGCCTGGGACAGTGGGAGGTGTCCCTGGGGTGGCACTGGGTGGGATTTAAGGCCCCTTCCAACCCAAACCATTCCAGGGTTCTGTTTATTCCCTGGAAATAAAACCTTTAAAGCCAAACCTGGACTCTTTTCAAAGGCACAGATTGTCATTGTTCTCCGGATTGTTTTCCATTTCAAATGTAATGGAACCCTGCAGGAACTCGGACAGGAGGCAGCAAATTGGGTGCAAGGAATGGACTCTTCTGGAGTGAGTTTTATTGGGAAGGATTTTTTGGACAGCTGGGCCACAGCAGCATCGTGGAGCTGCCAAGAGGCATCAAAAGAATGGTGGAAAAAAAGGTGGATGAACTGAAGCATTTAAACAGGATCTGGAGAGGGAAAAGCAGGAAAAAAAGCAGGGAAAAGCCTGGCCTGGAGGGATTTGGGAATGGTCCAGCAGGACAGGCTGTGGGTGGAGTTGGAGTCTGTCCCCACTGCACTCCAGGATTGGGGTTTTTACCTGAAGGGGCTCCAGGAGAGCTGGAGAGGGATTTGGGACAGGGGACAGAGGGACAGGACACAGGGAATGGCTTCCCACTGCCAGAGGGCAGGGATGGATGGGAGATTGGGATGGATGGGAGACTGGGATGGATGGGATACTGGGATGGATGGGAGATTGGGATGGATGGGATACTGGGATGGATGGGATACTGGGATGGATGGGATACTGGGATGGATGGGAGACTGGGATGGATGGGATACTGGGAAGCTCCCAGCTTGTCTGGGCACCTGTGCCAGTGTTTTACACCCAAATCATTAAAAATCTCTCCTTCCACTCAGTTTAAACCAAACCTCCTTTGGTTTCAAACCCTCTCCCTTCCTGTCTCACAGCTGGTCCTCCCTGATCCTGGATACCAGGACAGAGCTCTGAGATCCTGGGAATGAGGATGATTTTCTCCCATTGCTCCCAGCAGCCCCAGATCCTCATTAGGCTCCCTTTTCTTGGCTAATTGAGTTCCAGCTTAATGGCCTGGATGCTCCAGGACTCCAAGTGCTGCATCCCAGTGCATTAAGGTTTTCTGCTCAGATAAATAACTGCTCCGGATGTGCTCCCATCATCCTGCAGGAATGGTGGGAGGGCCAGGAGAGCATTCCAACCTCCTCTAATTCAATAAACAAATGGATAATGAGATTTTCTGGGAGCCATCCTGCAGAAAGGAGCAGAGATTCCCCTCCTTGTGCCTGAACTCCAAAAAACACCTGGAAAAAGGAGCTTTTTAGGAATCCTGGGATGATGGAGCAGGACCCCAGCAGGATCCCCTTGGGATGATGGAGTAGGAACCCAACAGAATCCCTGAGATGACTGAGCAGGAACCTCTGGGATGATGGAACTGGACCAAGCAGGACCCCCTGGAATGATGGAACAGGATCCCCCTGGGTTGATGGGGCAGGAACCCAGCAGGAACCCCTTTGGGATGATGGATCAGGACCCTTAGGATGCTGGAGCAGGACCTGAGTGGGATCCCTGGGATGATGGAGCAGGAACCCCTGGAATGATGAAACAGGACCCAGCAGAATCCCCCTGGGATGATGGAGCAGAATCCCTGGGATCATGGAACCAGATCCAAGCAGGATCCCTTGCTGATGGAGCAGGAACCTCTTGGGATGATGGAACTGGATCCAAACAGGACCCCTTGGGTGATGGAGGAAGACCCCAGCAGGATCCTTGGGATGAAGAAGCAGGAACCCATGGATGATAGATCAAGAACCCTGGGATGATGGAGCAGGAATCCCTTGGGATGATGGAACCAGACACGAGCAGGATCCCCTTGGGATGAAGGAGCAGGGACCCAGCACGACCCCAGCAGGATCTCTGGGATGACAGCACAGGAACCCATCAGAATCCCCTTGGCACAGTGGAGCAGGAACCCTGGGATGACAGAGCAGGACCCCAGCAGGAACCCCTGGGCTGATGGAGCAGGATCCCCTTGGGATGATGGAGTAGGATCCAATGGGATGATGGAGCAGGATCCAATGGGATGATGGAGCAGGAACCCTGGGATGACAGAGCAGGACCCGAGCAGGAGCCCCTGGGCTGATGGAACCAGACCCCACCTCTAAGGTCCCTTCCAACCCCAACCATTCCAGCATCCTCCAACTCCACAATTCCAGCCCCCTGCACGTGTCAGATGCTTTCAGGCAGCAGCGGCGCTTCCGTGCTCGAGCCCTCGAGGTTTTCCCCAGCACCTTTTGGGATTGGTTTGGATCTGTCAGGAATTTCCAGCCCTGCACCGTCCCGGGCCAAGGAGTTCCAGTGGAAAAGCACCAGGAACAGTCTCCTGTTGTTTGTTTGAACTTCATTCTTGTGCCTGGGAACAACAGCCCCTTGTTCAGCTCCCAGCCCCAACCCCAGCTCCTTTCAATGCCCACTTTGCAGAAAAAAGGGTCACAAAGGCCTCTGCCAACGTCCCAACATCCCCTTCCCGGAGCAAAACCCACCCAGGACAAGGAATTGTTGGCAGGGGAAGGGAGAGGAGGTGAAATCCCAACGTCCCAGCCCCGCAGCTCTCCCAGAGCCACCACAGCTGTCACGGTTTCCGTTTCCCCCGAGGTCCCGGCTCCGTCCCCAGCCGGTTTTGTCCCCAGAGGGATGGAAGGGCAGGAAAAGGTCGAGTGCTGGGTGGTGGAGCCCCAGCCCAGCCGGCAGCGCCCATCCCTGGCTGCTCCGCCCTGATTTTTCTGCTCACCCAGGCAGCCCAAAGGTTCTTTAAGCTTTAACAAAGCTCAGGGATTCCTCTGCCGAGCTCCTGCCCCAAAAACTCCCCGCCCAGCAGCACAAAAGGGTTGATTAAGCCTCGGTGGCCCTGAAGAAACAGATTTGGGAGTGCTCTGGAGCTCACTGGGGCAACGGGATTTGTCCAAAGAGGATTTTTCCAGCCCCACCAACCACTCGGAAAAAAATTCCGTGTTCTGCCAGGAAATGTTCCCAATGAGCAGAGAACTGGAGATTTGTGGGATCACTGCCCCAAGGGCTGCTCCCCACAGGGATGAACCAGGCTGGAGGATTTTTGCTGTGGCCCTGCACAAACTGGGGCTGAAAATGGGAAGGAAAATTGTTTCCATGGCTGTCCCTCCATGTGAGTCCAGGCTGCAGGAAAAACCAACCCAGCAGCACATCCAGGGTCACTCCGGGATATTGGGATATTGGGAGCACATCCCATTCCTCTCTCCACATCCCCTTCCCCACATCCCTTTCCCCTTCCCCTTCCCTACATCCCATTTCCCTTCCCCACATCCCATTTCCCTTCCCCACATCCCCTTCCCCATATCCCCTCCCACACTTCCAGGACCTGCCTATGCCTCTTTCCCATCAGGAAAGAGAGGCCAATGTGGATTTTTGGGCAGGAACCAGAGGCTTGCTGGAAACAGCCCCTAAAATCCATCATCACCGGGCACCTGGAAGAGAATTTAGCCTGGCAGGAGAGCTGCTGGATTTATTTATCCCAAAGCTGCCTCCAGATGAGGAATGTTTCGTTTTGCTGCCTCTTCCTGAGCAGAGATTCCCAAATTCCTCCCTGTGCCCTCTGCCCCCATCCCGTGCCATGCAGGATCCGTGGATCCAGGCACCCAAAGCTCCTCTCAGGGTGACCCAAAACTCTCCTGGTGTTTTTTGGACTGGACAAACCCTTGGAGATCCCAGAGATCTCAGTGAGGGTCCATTCAACAGGAGCAAACTCCCCTGTCCTGCTTTGGCTGACCCTGCTTTGGCCCAGGGTTGGGAAAAGGCTGGCAAGGGCTGGCTTTGCTCCCTGAGGGAATGGCAGCTGTGGGAATTTGCCTTTGGGCAGGATTGCAGTTCGTTTATGGGGTGAAAGCAGAGCTGTTCCTACAAGGACACCACAACTGTCCTGTGCAAACACAAGGGCAGCTCGTGCTGAGCTGGGATTTTGGCTCAGCCAGGCAGGGATTGCTTAAACCGAGAATCCCACGTCCTTTCACCAGCCCTTTTCCCAAAACAACCTCAAAAGCAGCCTTTAGATAAATATTTCCATTCATAAGGATTTTTTTTCTTGCATACCAAGAGAGGGAATCAAGGCCTCAGAGGTGTCTGAGAGCCCCAGAGAAACGCAGCTCCAAGGAATGGAATGTTGCAACTTCCAGCCAGCCAGGTTTGCAACTGGAGCTGGCCAGGGAAAGAGCTGGGGCTTCCCTAAACCAAAGCCTAAAGATGCTGGGCTCTTTAACGTCAGGCTTAACGCTCCCAGCCACATCAGGGCAGCTCATCCCAACATCCCCAGTGAATCCCAGTTTCCTCGGGGGTTCATCCCCACCCCAAACCCACCCACAGAGGGAGCTTTTCCTGTCGCCCTGATTTTTCCAGAGTGCTGTGTTTATAGTTGGTAATAAAGGTTCTCATAGATTTTGTGTAAACAATCCATGTTTCTATAACCGGCCAAGGATTGTTTTGTACTTTGGATGTTGTTTTTCATTCTTTTTTCTGGGGTGGAGAATGTGATGGGCTGTGTTTCTCACCTATGGAATTGGAGAGGTGGTGACCTCCTTGTCCAATCCATAACTGTCTGTAAAAAGGTATAAATATAAGAATAAAGATGAGGCTGGGGCTCTTTTTGCTCTCTGCCCGGCCTTGGTGGCTGAGCTCCTGAGTTGCCTGATTGTTTTGTGTCCGACTGAGTGACATTTTCCCTCTGAGCTTCCAGTGCTGTTTGGGTGCACAATATTCCCTAAATCCCGCCTTGTTCCTGCCTCCCAACCCCAGAGCCTCCCCCTCCCCTTCCCTGGGGATTTCAGAGCCGTAATTGAGGTGCTGCTATTGAGGCTCCATTACTGACACAAAACCTGTGACACAAAACGTGTGACACAAAACGAGTGACACAAAACTTGTGACACAAAACGAGTGACACAAAACCTGTGACACAAAACGTGTGACACAAAACGGGTGACACAAAACCTGTGACAGCCCCGCTCGTGCCGCTCTCTGAAGTGCTGTAAATAATTAAACTCCAGCCAGACCTGTCAAAACAAACCAGCAGAGCTCCGTGGGGCCTCTGGTTTTGTTTGTGTGTGTGTTCCACCTCCTTTTATTTCGGTGCCTGTTAATCCCGGCCTCTCACAGGGCTCAGGGATTCAGAGGAGCACTGAAAGGAAGATCCCAAACCACTGAAAAATGGGATTTAAGGGATGAGCATCCCTTTGGAGACAGCTCGAGGCGATGGCAGGGAGGTGGGTGGGCAGGAGGGAAGGGTGAGGAGCAGGGATGCAGCCCCTGACCAACCTCACACCTCTCGTTCCTGCTCCTCTCCGGAGCTGTTCCAAATAATCCCAGCCTCTTACAGGGTTCAGGGATTCAGAGGAATATCCAAAACCACCAAAAAATAGGATTTAAGGGATGAGCATCCCTTTGGAGACAGCTCGAGGCGATGGCAGGGAGGTGGGTGGGCAGGAGGGAAGGGTGAGGAGCAGGGATGCAGCCCCTGACCAACCTCACACCTCTCCTTCCTGCTCCTCTCTGGAGCTTTTCCTCACTGGAGTTGTTCAAAATAATCCCAGGAATATCCCAAACATCCATAAAAACAGGATTTAAAGGATGAACATCCCTTTGAGCCGATGGCAGGGGGTTGGATGGGCAGGAGGGAAGGGTGAGGAGCAGGGATGCAGCCCAGGAGAGCAGAGATGCAAAGAGGAGACAGATCAGGGGTGGACTGGAGAGTTCGAGAATTGGGATGAAGATATTTGGGGTAAATTCCCCCTGTGAGGATCAGGATGAGGATTTTGGGGTAAATTCCCCCTGTGAAGATGAAGATATTTGGGGTAAATTCCATCTGTGAGGATGAAGATGAAGATATTTGGGGTAAATTCCATCTGTGAGGATGAAGATGAAGATATTTGGGTAAATTCCCTCCTGAGGGTATTAGGATGAAAATATCTGGGATAAATTCCCCCTGTGAGGATGAAGATGGAGATATTTGGGGTAAATTCCATCTGTGAGAATGAAGATGAAGATATTTGGGGTAAACTCCCCTCTGTGAGGATCAGGATGAAGATATTTGGATAAACTCCCCCTGTGAGGATGAGGATGAAGATATTTGGGGTAAATTCCATCTGTGAGGATGAAGATGAAGATATTTGGGATAAACTCCCCCTGTGAAGATCAGGATGAAGATATTTGGGGTAAATTCCCCCCTGAGGGGATCAGGATTAAGATATTTGGGGTAAACTCCCTCTGTGAGGATGAAGATATTTGGGTAAATTCCCCCCGAGGGAATTAGGATGAAGGGATTTGGGATTCATTATTTTCGGACAACATGGACCCTTTCCGAGACTGAAATTCTCTCACCTCGTCGCGGCTCCCGGCAGATTTTGGGGTGAAACAGGTGGTTGCAAACATGTAAAAAAATTCAGTTGCCAACAGGTGAATTTTCCCAGGCTTGGGAATGCAGGGAGCGATGCTCCGGCTGCACGTGGGAGATGAAGCGAGCTGGGAACGCCAGGCAGGTTGTCAGGCATTAATTAGCATTAATTACCCCCCCCTCCCCCGCGCACGCACCTCCAGCAGCAATCAGCCCAAGGGCCACCCCTGCTTTTCTCTGTCTCTAATTCCGTAATTGGAGGGGAGGGGAGAGAGAAGGGAGAAATCGGAGCTGAAGTGGAAATGGCTCCGCTGATCAGCCGAGCGCTAATTGCGGGTTTGTTCGGGATAAATCCCCCCCTGTGAGGATCAGGATGAGGATATTTGGGGTAAATTCTCGGTGGGAGGGGCTGGGATGGAATTCCCAGATTTGCTGTGGCTGCCCCAGGATCCCTGGCAGAGCCCAAGGCCAGGCTGGCTGAGCCCCTGTTTCCCCTTTAAACCGGGATTTGGGGTTTTTTGGCTCGTGGGTTGTGCTGCTCACCCCAAATCCCCTCAGCCCCTCTCCTCTGGACATCCCTGCCTTGCTCCCCTGATCGACTCGAGAATGAGGATGAAGATGTTTGGGATATATTCTCCTTCTGAGAGGGTGGGGAGGGGCTGGGATGGAATTGCCAGATTTGCTGGGGCTGCCCCTGGATCCCTGGCAGTGGCCAAGGCCAGGCTGGACATTGGGGCTGGGAGCAGCCTGGGACAGTGGGAGGTGTCCCTGGGGGTGGCACTGGGTGGGATTTCAGGTCCCTTCCAAGCCAAACCATTCCCTGTGGCCACAGGCCCAGGATCTGAGTGGAAAGGGCAGGACAAGGAGCCAGGAGAGGGAAGGAGAAGCAGGACAAGCCCTTTGTGGGGAGGTTTGAATTCCCAGCTCCATCAAAAGCCCCTTTGAGGCTCCGTCTCTCTCTGTGCCGTTTCCAGCCTGGTCCCTCCCCTCTCCTCCAGGGTCCTGCGGCTCTTCCTGCGTGGGACAAAGCCAGGAAAATGAGGAGTCAGGGAAGGGCAGCAGCCAGGATTTTCCCTGCAACTTGTTCCACTTGGGACACACATCCTGAATTCCCTGAATCCATTAGGATATTTATGATCTGTCCATTCTCCCTTCTCCTGCCTCATTTTCTCTCCTGGGATGCCCCTGCTGCCATCCCAGCAGCTTGAAAGGGAATTGGGAATTCAGGATTTTCCCTGAGCCATCCCAACAGCCTAAAAAGGCACAGGGAATTCAGGATTTTCCCTGAACCATCCCAGCAGCCTGAAAGAGAATTGGGAATTCAGGATTTTCCCTGAACCATCCCAGCAGCCTAAAAAGGCACAGGGAATTCAGGATTTTCCCTGAGCCATCCCAGCAGGGCTGGGAATGTTGATGAATCAGTTACAGGAGGAAGGGAAAGGAGGATTTTGAGGTGAGGAGTGGGGCTGGGGTTTCCTTTCAGACGAGGAAGAGCCGGGCCCTTTGGAACATTCCCCCATCCCCGGCTGGAGAGGGCTGGAAAACTCTTCCCTGCCCCTTCTCCCAGGCACATTCCCTGCCAGCGTCACCAGGGACACTCCAGGTGTGCCTGGGAAAGAGTGAGAGCACAAAGAGGCTGGAGAGGGCAAACATTCCCTGGATTTTCCCCAAACAAGGCAGCCCTCGGACCCTCCCAGAGCAGGGATCTGTCCCAAACACCCCTCGGGAAGGAGCTGCCGGAGCTGGGGTTCCACATCCCCTCATCCCAGGAATCCCAAAGGTTTCCTTCCCTCCCTGCTGAGGGAATCCCTTCCCTGCAGCTTCCAGAGCCCAAACCTGGCCAGGGGCTCCACCCAAAACCCATCTGGGACAATCCGAGAGCAATTCCCATCACCAGGATAGCTGGAAAAGGGATCTTCTTCCTTAATTCCCATATCAGGATAACTGGAAAAGGGATCTTTTCCTTTAATTCCCATCACCAGGATAACTGGAAAAAGAATCTTTCCCCTTAATTTCCATCACCAGGATAACTGGAAAAGGAATCTTTTCCCTAATTCCCATCATCAGGATAACGGGAAAAGGGATCTTTCCCTTCATTCCCATCATCAGGATAACTGGAAAAGGGATCGTTTCCGTTAATTTCCATCACCACAATAACTGGAAATGGAATCTTTTCCCTTCATTCCCATCACCAGGATAACTGGGAAAGGGATCTTTTCTCTTTCACAATGACCCCATGGGACCCCACGGATCCTCTCAGCTCTTCCTCGGGTTTGTGATGCTCCCTTCATCTCGGGTGGGGAAACTGAGGCACAAAGAATCGGGGCCACTAAGGCTGGAAAATCCCGCAAAATTTCCATATCCATACTTTTTTTTTTTTTTAATCCTTAACACAGGGAATCAGCCACAACCTCTCCAACCCGTCCTTCCTGGACGGCAATTCTGAGAAAATGGACAATCCATTTATTATTAAAATAAAATTTAGAAATCATTAAAATGAGCCGAGCACCCCCTCCCCCAAATTTACAACCACGGCAGAGCTTCCCCAGACATTTTCCGAGCCCGGGGTGACCTTTTCCATGGAGACAGAGATGTTTATTCAACCCAAACGTGCTGTGCCCGAGTCCGGGGATCCTGGCAGGCATTTTCCAATTTTCCCTGATTTATGGAGAGCCCGGGAAGATCTCGCTGCTCCCAGCCCAGCCTCGCGTCCCTTCCAGAGGGAATTCCCTCCCCCAGCTGGTGCTGGATCCGCAGCAGCTCCGGGAGCCCTGCCCGGGGTCTGGAGCAGCAGAGCTCGCTCAGCTCAAAGGTCAAGGGCTGGGATGGAAACACGGCCTGGAAAAGGGAGAATTCCCGGGAAATTCTGTAGTTCACACCGGGAAAATCCTCCCGGACAGCCCCATCCAGGGGAGGGGCCGCAGGGTCGCTCACAGCCCGGTCCTGCCGTGACCTCCTGGGTGTCACCTGCCCTTGGATTGGGTGGCTCGGGAAGGGCTGGGACATTCCCGGCTCTCCATCCATCCCTTCCCACCCCGCCGGGAGCTGCGGAGCCGGCGGGGGCTGGGAGGGAAGAAGGGAGAAAATGAGGGGGGGACGGAGGGAGAGGGCGGCGTTTCCCTGACATCCCACAGGAGGCGGCACCTGGGATCCTCCAGGACAGGGAATCGCCTCCAGCCAAGCTGGAGCTGCCCCGCACGGGGACAGAGCCCAACCCGGGGTCTCCGGGCTGGGCTGTGACACTCGGAGGTGGCCCTGCCCCGTGCCAGAGGTGACCTGGCTGCCCTTGGCTCCAGCCTGGCTCTGCCGCAGGATTTGCTCCTCCCCGGCGTCCCCAAAGTTGCCCCAGGCACAGCCCCCGTTTGCTGCTTCACATTTCCAAAATTCAGACTCACGGAGCCACCAGGGCTCCCCCAAGGTCAGACCTGCCCAGGGGTGACAACGGCACAAAGCTGGACTTAGCTGAGCCACAGGTCGAGCTCTGAGTCACCAAAGAGGAAAATTAATTAAATCCCCGTGGTGTGGGACAAGGAGATCCCCATGGTGCTCTTTTGATCCCTTTCCCCTCAAATCCTTGATAAACACTGGGAATTTTGACATGGAATGACAACTCCTGTCCCAGCAGGGCTGATTCCACCCGAGCCATGAGCAAACCTGGAATTCCCAAGGAAGGATTAATTCCAGGATGTGCAGCGGGCAATCTGCATCCTACAAATGTAGATCATTCCCTTCCAGCCCTCCCTTACAGGATCCACAGGCTCTGTTTTTGCAGATGGTGAAATTTTTGGGGTCTCTGTGCAGGGCCAGGAGTTGGAATCAATGATCCCCGTGGATCCCTTCCACTTCTGGATATTCCACTATTTTATGATTGGATTTTTAAATAATTTCCCACCTCCCATTCACACTCCTGATGACTCTACTGCCCCAAATTTTGGGATGTTCTGTGCAGGGAAAGAGTTGGAATCGATGATCCCCATGGATCCCTTCCATCTCAGGATATTCCACTATTTTATGATTGGATTTTTAAATAATTTCCCACCTCCCTTTCATGCTCCCAATAACTCTGCTGCCCCAAATTTTGGGGTGTCTGTGCAGGGCCAGGAGTTGGAATCGATGATCTCTGTGGATCCCTCCCACCTCTGGATATTCCATGATTTTACAATTGGATTTTTAAGCTGTTTCCAACCTCCCATCCTCTCTGCCACACTCCCATCCACGATCCTGATGGATCCAATTAGGCCAGCAGGGAAAAGCACACCTGGATTCTGTGGGAATAAAGAGAAGGAGAGCTTGGATCAGGCTCCTCCAGGAAATTCAATAAAGGGCCCTTTGTGAAGATCTCTCCTCGTTCTTTTTTTTCTTTCCACTTTCTTTTTTTTTTCCTCTCTTTTTTGGCTTCTTGCCACGTGAAGAAAAAAATTAAAATCTGGGGCAAGGGGTGATGAGGAAACTGAATTTGTGATGAGGAAACTGAATTTAGGTCAATTATGAGGAAAAAAAACCCACCAGGCAAATTAAAAAGGAATGGATTTCCTTGGGATTTGAAGTGTTCCTTTAAACTCCTGGAAAATGAAATGGAGAAAAGCCCTGATGGGAAAGGTCGTGGTGGAGCTGAAAATGGAACAGTGGGGTTTTCCTTCACGTGTTTGACTGGGAGGGAAGGCTGGGGTCTGAATCCATGATTTTCACAGCTCCAGGAATGGCAGAACGGCCATCCCAATCCATCCCAGTGCATCCCAATCCATCCCAGTGCATCCCAGTGCATTCCAATCCATCCCAATCCATCCCAGTGCATCCCAATTCATCCCAATCTGTCCCAATGCATCCCAATCCATCCCAGTGCATCCCAATCCATCCCAGTGCATCTCAGTCCATCCCAGTGCATCCCAATCCATCCCAGCGCATCCCAATTCATCCGAGTGTATCCCAATCCATCCCAGTGCATCCCAGTGCAGCTCAATCCATCCCAGTGCATCCCAATGCATCCCAGTGCATCCCAATCCATCCCAGAGCATCCCAGTGCATCCCACTCCATCCCAATGCATCCCAATCCATCCCAATCCATCCCAGTGCATCCCAATTCATCCCAATCCATCCCAATCCATCCCAGTGCCTGCTGGCAGCTGGAACAAGCCTTTCTTTGCACGCCCCTCTCTTTTCCAGGTAATTTCGAACCCTTGGGAAGCTGATTCCAGCTTGGCCAATCCCATCCCACCTTCCCAGTGCTGCCCATTCCAGGCAGGAACCCCCTTTTCCATGGATTTCAGGTCCCACCAACCCCTGGCAGCCCTGAACTGGGACCAGTGCTTGGACTGGGAAGGGCTCCCTGACCCTTGGGGGAGCAGGAGTGGGGTGGGAGCCCCCAGGGCTGCTGGGCGGGGAGCTTTTCCATGTGCTCCGTCCATCCAGGAGGAGCTGGGACAGGAGGAACTGGTTCCTCCAGGATGTGCCCCAGAGCAGCAGGATGCTGTGGGAATGTCCCAAACCATGTCCCAGCTGGGTTCCAAAACGTCTGGGGAGTGCTGGAACAACCTCAGAGCTCCGGGCGGGAATACAGAGGGAAAGTTATGGAATAAGGGCAAAACGAATCCCAGACCGTGTCTGGAAAGAGGAAAGGCAGACACAGGGACAGCACAGGCAGAGCCAGGGCAGGGAGGGGAGGGAGAGCCACACAGGGAATCTTGGAGGGTTTTCCATCCAAGTGCTCCGGGAGGGAGGCAATTCCTGCGTCTGCCTCATCTCCTGCCGCGATTAATTCAGGAGCAGCAAATTCCCACTCCAGCTCATCAGCCGCGCTCTTCCTTTCACGGCTGCTTTCCATCAGCTCATCCATATTGAAATATCCGGGATCCGGAGCTCCCTCCTGGAAAAGCCACGCTCCAGCGGAGCCCAGCGCTGCCGCGGTGACAAAGGACAATCATTTGTCGCTGGGACAAAAATCCGTGGCTGGCTTGACATCCAGGCAGCCAAAATCCCCCACTTTCCTACGGCGTTTTGAGCTGTTTTCCATTAAAAGGTTGGGGTTTAACGTTGGATGTTTGAATCCCAGAATCACTGATGGATCAGTTCGTGGTGCTGCAGGGAGTCTTGGACCGCCACATCCTGCTCAGACGGGCATGGAAAGGGATTTGTGCAATTCCCAGGAGCTGAGGGAGCTCCTGGTGCCTGGCACAGAGCGGCTCCTTCCTCTGGAGCCGCCAGATCCCGCGGATTCCCAAAAAAAAAANAGGTCATCGAGTCCGAGCTGTGCCCGATCCCCACCCGAGCTCTGAGTGCCACGTCCAGGAGTTCCTTGGATACCTTGGACACATCCAGGAATTCCTTGGACACCTCCGGGGATGGGCACTCCAAAGCTCCCTGGGCAGTTCCAAGGCCTGAGCTCCCTTTCCATGGGGAAATTCCTGCTGATGTCCACCCTGAGCCTCCCCTTTTATCCTGGCCCTGGTTTTGTGGGAGAAGCCGGCCCCAATTCCCACCCAGAGCTGGTGGGGTGGATCCAGAGCTTTCCTTGAAGCAGGAAAATGAGCAGGAAAAGGAAGAGGGTTCAGGTTTTTTGCTGTCAGGCCAACCAGCCCCATCTGCTCCCATCCATCATTCCTCAACTCCCTCCTGGTGGCAGTGGCACCCTGCAGGTTCCCAAAATGTGGGATCCTGTTGGGATTCAGCTCCAGGAGGAGCAGGATGCTCCTGGCTGGGCATTGGGAGCACCCCAAGGATGGGAAAAACCAACATTCCAAACCCAGTCCGAGTGACCTGGAGCTCCTGGAGAGCAAACAGGGAGCCTGGAGTAGCCAAACCTGAGACATCCCCATGGGAAGATTCCAAAATTCTGCTCTTTGAGCACCCTGGGGATGGGAAAAGCCAACATTCCAAACTGGCCTGGAGCTCCTGGAGAGCAAACAGGGAGCCTGGGGTGGCCAAACCTGAGACATTTCCATGGAAATATCCCAAAATTCCACTCTCCAAGCAACCGAGGGTCAGCGCTCGTGCTCTGATGTCCCCAGCTGGTTTTAAGTGACTCCACTGCAGCCCCAAACCGAATTTGGGGTTTCTGAGACAAAACCTCAGCCAGCGCAGCAGAGTCTGAAGCCTGGGAGAAGTTGCCAGAATTCCCAACCCTCTGGAGTTCCTGGCACCCTTTTCCAGCCCCCCTGGCCAGCTGCTGCCACCTCTCATTCCCAGGCACTTCCAGCCATTTCTCAGGGACGTTTCTGCCATCACACGGTGTGAGAGGAGGAATTTGGGGAGAGCAGAGGATCCCACATCAGCCCCAAAACGCTCCTGGAGCTGAGCTGGGGCTGTGAGGAGCAGGGCAGGTGGGTTTGGGGGCAGAGCTGATATTGCCAATATTGGTAATTCCTTAGGAAAGCCTTTGGAACAAAGGCAGGGGGATGAGGGGGTGAGGCTGGCAGGGACAGGGACAGGGACAGGGACAGGGACAGGGCTGAGGCTGACAGCCTCCTGGTTCGTCCCAGCCCTGGAATATTCCCAGCTCCTGATGAATTTTTCACCAGGCCTGAAATATTCATGGCTGGAGTTGACCTTTGTAGTCGCTGATCCATCACTGCCACTGCCTGGGATCCCGGATCGTGCCAGGGGACATTTCCCGAGCCTTGGGGAGGCACAAACGCCACCAAAGCCACTCCCAGCACACACAGGGACAGCCCCGAAGATCGGTGTCCCCCACTCTGTGCCAGCGTCTGTGGGAGCTCATTCCAGGATTTGGGAAGTGCTGCCTCTGATCTGGGCACCCACTCAGTGCTCGGAGCTCTCCCTCTGCCCAAAACCTTCAGGATCATTTAAAATTCCAAGCATTTCAGCATTCCCAGGCTCTGGCAGGTGCTGGACCAGGGCATCCAGAGGGTGGGGAGGGGCTGGGATGAAATTGCCAGATTTGCCCCTGGATCCCTGGCAGTGGCCAAGGCCAGGCTGGACCTTGGGGCTGGGAGCAGCCTGGGACAGTGGGAGGTGTCCCTGCCATGGCAGGGGTGGCACTGGGTGGGATTTCAAGTCCATTCCCACCCAAACCATTCCAGGATCCCATGATCCTGGAGTGGGAAGGATCTGGAGAGGGAAGCAGAATCCCACATCCCTTAGGGAATGGCAGAGAGGAGTCCTGGGAGGGGAAGAGGTGGTCCAGGCACCTCCAGGAAAGTCCCAGCATAATTTTTTTAGGAATATTTGTCCCAAAATCAGCCACTGGCCTGGCCAGGGAATTTTCTGTGTCCCAGGTCAGTGCTGGAAACTGTCAGCCTAAAACACCCAGGGAAGAGGGAATTTTAACATCGAGCACTGAGGACCTGCTGGGGCATCAGGAGGAACAGTCCCTTCATCCCAAAAAAACCTCAGGGATGAGGGTAAAAGGGTTTGGATTCATGGGAATGGCCCCTTCCATGGATAGAAGTGCTGTGTCCTACTGCAAATGGACAAAACCTGCCACAAGCTTTGCTTTTAGGCTGGCTTAAGGGTCTAGACAGGGACGATGCTCTGATCTCCACTTCTGGTATCCTCCAATTTCCATCAGAGGGGTTTTGGGAAGAGCCTGCCCTCGAATCTGTGCTGTCCTGGAGGCTGAGGAGCATTCCCACTGCACAGGGATTTGGGGCTGGGCAGGGCTCAGTGCCAGCCAAAATCAGGGATGGAAGAGGAGCAGAGGCTCCTCTTGGGGCCTGGAAAGCTTTGGAAGCAAAACCCCAGCTGCAGGAGGGGAAGGGGCCTCTCATCCCCCCTCAGCTCTGAGATTCCTATCCAGGATTGGTGCTGGAGGAGCCCAGTCCAGCCCAGCTCTGCCTTCCCAGAGCTGCCCTGGGCTCTGTCCCCTCTGCTCTCCCTGGCAGGGAAGCAGCAGCCGGGCAGAGCCACCATTCCCACCCATCCCGAGCTCCCACCCAGCCCAGAGCAGTTGCAAATCCCAAAAACCCCCACAATACCCAGCAGAGGCTGCCCCTTGGAGCGGGAGTGGCCGGGCTGTGGCTCCTGAGGCTCCCAGCTGGAAAATCCTCGGCTATTCCCTCACAATTCCAGCGCTGCCAACCCCGAGCTGGCCTGGAGCTCATCTCCTCCAAATCCCAAAAACTCCTTTCCACTTCCCCCTCTGATCATTTCCCCCCTTCTCCTCCCTTTTCCAGCCCATTTCTTCTCCTCCTGCTGTTTCTTTCCCTTCCCCTCCCTGCCCTTTCCCCCCTCAGGAATGAGCTGAGGATGGAGATCCCAGTTTTCCCTTTGCTCCCTTGCTGTTTTATCGCCGCTCCCGCGCCGGAGCTGTCGGAATTCCGGAGCCAGGGCGCGGTAAATGGGATGGTTCATCTCCCTGGCAGGGCCATCCATCATTCCCAGGGCTCCTTCTGGGGCAGCCAAAGCTGCTCCATTGGCCAAACAGGGCAGGGAATGAAGAATCCAACCGAAAATGTGGAATTCATCCCCCCTCCCAGACCTGCAGGAAGAAGCAGGGAGGGAGAATCACCCAACATTCCTGGAAAATCACTCTTGATTCCTGGAAAAGTATTGGCCATGAGGAGTGGCCTTTCCACGGCATCACCCCCCAGATATCCTGATCCATGAGTTCCACTGGTTTGGGAAGCATTTTGGGAGCTGCAATTATTTGGGAGCTGCTCTTTGGGAGCTGCATTTTGGGCCTGAGGAATTGCTTGAAGGTGATGGAAATATTCCCTTTTTTTTTTGCCTGCAAAATTCACATCCAACCAAAAATCTGGAATTCATCCCCGCCCCTCGGCCCCCCACCAGAGCTGAAGGAAGAAGCAGGGAGGGAGAATCACCCAACATTCCTGGAAAATCACTCTTGATTCCTGGAAAAGTATTGGCCATGAGGAGTGGCCTTTCCACGGCATCACCCCCCAGATATCCTGATCCATGAGTTCCACTGGTTTGGGAAGCATTTTGGGAGCTGCAATTATTTGGGAGCTGCACTTCGGGAGCTCCAATTTGGGAGCTTCACTTTGGGCCTGAGGAATTGCATGAAGGTGATGGAAATATTCCCTAAAATTCCCATCCCTGAGGTATTGGGGACGTTCAGGTTGCACTGAAACCCTTCAGAGGTAGAAATATTCCCTAAAATTCACCTCCCTGAGGTACTGGGGGGGTTGAGGTGGCTCTGGAACCCTCCAGAGGCGCTTCCCCATCCCAAAATACAGCTCTGAAATCCCCAGGATGATCCAGCTCTTCCTTCAGCCAGAGGAGCCGGGATAAACCCGGCTTTGTTGGGCGGAGGTGAGGGATGAGCCCTGCCCAGCGCCGCTGCCGAGCCCTGGTGGAATTTAGATCATCCCGAAATTAAAAGGGACAAAAAAACCACTCCTGATCCCGGTTTAGCAACACCTGAACCCATCCAGAGCCCCTGGAATTGTCCCGCAGCCTCCAGGGCGGGAGATCGGTGCCACACAAGAAGATAAATCCCAAGGAAACAACTTTTCCTGGATTTTTTTTTTTGCCTGCTCTGAAGAAGGCGTGTGTGAAAGGCAGCGCACAATCAGTCTGGATTAGCGAGACGAGTGATTAAACCCGGCCCAAGAACAAAGGCGGCTGATGAGGAGCGAGATTGGATTTAGGTCACACTCAAAGGCCGGGAATAAATCCCGCCCTCAGCCCAATTACGGCGGGTCCTGATTGAGGAAGGGAAAGGGGAAAAACATCTTGGGATGAGTTTGGGAGGATTCCCAGGCTGCCCTTTAACCATTCCCTGCCCAAAACTGATCCCGGGAAAAGCTGGGATGCTGGAGGTGTTGGAATGAGGGATGTGGGATGGGCAGGGCGGATCAAAGGGGTTTTCTTTTCCCGTTAAACCCCGGAGCAGGTGAGGCTGTGGTCGTGTCCTGCTGGAATATTCCAGACTCTCTCCTGGGGGCTGTTCAGAGGTGGAAATATTCCCAGAAATTCTCACCCCTGAGGTGTTGGATGCGTTGAGGTGGCTCTGGAGCCCTTCAGAGGTGGAAATATTCCCTAAAATTCACATTCCTGAGGTATTGGAGGGGTTTGAGGTTTAATTCCAACTCAGCCCAGCTCCCCTTTGGAAAGCTCATCCTAAATCCCGAGGCAGGGCTTTCCCTCTGAATTCCAGGCAGCCTGGCTGGATCTGGGAAGAGCCAGGATCCCGCTTTTCCCCAGAAAACAGACAGATTTTCCCTGGTTTGGATTTTCCAGAGGGCCCCAAAGCGCTTCCCCATCCAAAGGACATCAGGAAGGAAGGATGGGAGACCAGAAATCCCGGAGCTGCTCTGAGCACCAGAGCTGAGAGATTCTCCCTGGGCATGGATTTCCTTTTGTCTTTCCCATAAATCCGTCTCCAATGCCCTTTCCTGTTCCTTTCCTCTCCACACATTCCAATCCCTCAGATTCCAGTGCCAGGGAACCACGGAACATCCTGTGCCATCCCTGGCTCAGCTGCTTGGGAAAAAGATCCCATTCCTGGCACATTTTGGGTTGGGTGACATTTGGGAACACTTGGGAGTGGAAAACCTCCAGTTCTTCCCATAAATCTCCCAGAGTTAACCCAAAGGTGATGGGGATGGATAAAGAGGGAAGGAGGGAAGGGAGAGGAGGGGAGGGAGGGAGGCAGGGAGGAAGGAATTCTGGAAGGAATTCTAGAAGGAAGGAAGGAATTCTGGAATGAAGGAAGGAATTCTGGAAGGAAGGAAGGAATTCTGGAAGGAATTCTGGAATTCAGGAATTCAGGAATTCAGGAATTCAGGAAGGAATTCAGGAAGGAACTCAGGAAGGAATTCAGGAAGGAACTCAGGAAGGAATTCAGGAATTCAGGAAGGAATTCAGGAATTCAGGAAGGAATTCAGGAAGGAATTCAGGAAGGAATTCAGGAATTCAGGAAGGAATTCGGGAAGGAATTCAGGAAGGAATGGGGTTTCAGGTCCATTCTGGGATAACATTCCCAGCCAGATCTCCTTCCTGAGCTTGCTCTGAGGCCAGAGGAGTTTTTGCTGTTCTCCCCCTGCACATGACCTGGCAGCTCCCAAAATTCCCACCAATGACACTTTGAAACATCCTGGAAGTAACCGAGAAAATGTCAATTAGAGAAAACTCCGGAAATCCAACTCATCCTTGCTCTGAGGAAATCCCGGGGATGAACCACGGAAATATCAGGACGAGGATGGAAAATCCTGAATCCCACGGTGGGGGAAGAAAAACTGCAGGGATGGTTTGGGGCTGTCCTCTGGTGAAAATAGAGCAGGAAATCAACATCCTGAATAAAAGATGAGAGCAGGCAGGGAAGATCCAGGTGACCCCGGGGAGGAGCTCATCCCAGGAGTCATTCCAGCACAATTGTTCCCTGGGAGGCTGGGGAGGGGCTGGGATGGAATTGCCAGATTTGCTGGGGCTGCCCCTGGATCCCTGGCAGTGGCCAAGGCCAGGCTGGACATTGGGGCTGGGAGCAGCCTGGGACAGTGGCAGGTGTCCCTGGGGTGGCACTGGGTGGGATTTAAGGTCCCTCCCAACCCAAACCATTCCAGGATTCTCTGATCCTTTGGATTTTGGGGAAAGCATCGTGACAGAGGTAGGAAATGCCCCCCTTCTCTCACAGCCTGGGGATCTCTCCAGCTCTGATCCAAACCCACCCCAAAGCAGGAGGAGCTGCTGGGTGATCCTTGCATCCCATCCCAGGAATCCTCATCATTCCCTTTAAAAACCATCCCTGAGGAAGTTTGGAAGTGCTTGGGATGCCTGCTGGAGCCCAGGACCAGCCCCTGGATCCAGCTGCATCCCATTCCCTGCCACAACCCTCAAACAGGGCAGGAGCCCATCTGGGAATGTGAGGTGAGGTCTCTGTATGGAAAAGTTCCCTCCAAAAAGTGCCAGTGCTGGCATTAAACATTAAACAGTGTCCCACAGAGGGACACTGAAATCCGGGATCATCCATGGAAATCAGCCCTGGAGCTCCCAGCACGATGAATTCCCAGCAGAGGTGACAGGGAAAAGCAGCAGGAGGTGTTGGAGCTGCGGGCAGTGACAAAGCAGGGCTGACAGCGCTGCCTTCACGCTCCCTGAGCACACATCCCACGGGAATTCCCTCTGGACAGGCCTGCCACGGCCTTTTAAGGAGGTTTGGATCCAAGAGGGATCAGGGAATTGGGGGAGCTCCCAGTGCCTGGAGGAGGCTGCTCTGAGGGAAGGGCATCCTCACCTTCCTCACACTGGAACAGTCTGGACCTGCACCAAGCACTGTTGCTCAATCCTGAATTCCAGCCCAGCGAATTCCAGAGGTGAATTCCAGCTTCAGGAGCCAGGAGATTTGGGACAGGTGTGTGGCTGGCTTGGAGGAGCTTCATGGAAATCTTCCCTTCACGGGAGTCTTCCCTTCATGGAATTCTTTGCTTCACAGGAATCTTCCCTTCACAGAAATCTTCCCTTCAAAGGAATCTTCCCTTCACTGAATTCTTCCCTTCATGGAAATCTTCCCTTCATGGAATTCTTCCCGTCACAGGAATCTTCCTTTCACAGAAATCTTCCCTTCAAAGGAATCTTCCCTTCCCTGAATTCTTCCTTTCATGGAATTCTTCCATTCACAGGAAACCTCCCTTCACAGAAATCTTCCCTTCATGGAAATTTTCCCTTCATGGAAATCTTCTCTTCACAGGAAATTCCCATAAATCCGCAGATCCCCATCTCTGAATAAGTGGGGGTTTCATCACTTTTCCAGGGGGGATTTCAGCCTGGGATTTTCCAGGGGGGATTTCAGCCTGGGGAGCAGGAGATTCCCATAAATCCTCAGGTCCTCATCCCTGGATAGGTGGGGTCCCCTCATTTTTCTGGGAGGTAATTTCAGCCTGTCCAAGCCCACAGAAACACAGTCCACATTGCCTCTTAAAACCTGGAATTAGAGGAATAACTCCTTTTCCAGACAGATCCTGTTTAAAAAACACACACACATATAAAAATAAAATTTAAAAAAAACCAAAAATAAAACCATGAAAGAGGGGGAAAAGACAAACTTCCCTCAGGAAAATGTGATTTTTTTTCCACCAGACACAGCAGGAGGGCCCTGACAGGGATCAGGCAGCAATGGAAACATCACCTTTGGACAGGATTCTTTATCTGCTGTCAAATGAAATCTGTGGCCCGTTTAATCAGGGGAGGCAGAGCCGCACCCGGCGTCTCCAGGGAAGTTTTATGGGAGGCAGGATCTGTCTCTGGGAAAAGCAAGGCCAGGTGGATTTGAGGCTGCAGGGACGCTGAAGGATTTGGAGGGAGGGCACAGAAAAGAGGTTCCCCCATGGAAAAATATCGGGGTTGTGGAAAGATGAACTGGGCTGACTTTGAAATTTCTTTCTTTTCCAAGCAGAGAGAAATGATCGTCGTGGTCGATGGTTCTGCCCCGAAACAGGACACACAAAATTCCTGATGAGCTTCAAGCAGGAGGGAAAAGGGCTGGGATGAGGGAGATATGTCAGGATATTGGGGCTTGGGAGGAGGTTTGGGATATTTGGGTGAATCCCTGAGGGAGAAGGGTTTGGAATATTTGGGTGAATATTATTTGGGAATATTGGTAGGTTTGGAATATTTGGGTGAATATTTGGGTGAATATTTGGGTGAATATTTGGGTGAATATTTGGGGAATTATTTGGGAATATTGGGAGGTTTGGAATATTTGGGTGAATATTTGGGTGAATATTTGGGGGAATATTGGGAGGTTTGGAATATTTGGGTGAATCCCTGAGGGAGAAGGGTTTGGAATATTTGGGTGAATATTTGGGAATATTGGTAGGTTTGGAATATTTGGGTGAATATTTGGGTGAATATTTGGGAATATTGGGAGATTTGGAATATTTGGGTGAATCCCTGAAGGAGAAGGGTTTGGAATATTTGGGTGAATCCCTGAAGGAGAAGGGTTTGGAATATTTGGGTGAATCCCTGAAGGAGAAGGGTTTTTTTCCCTTGCTCCTTCCAGCAGCAGCTGCTGGGACGGCTCTGGTGGGAAAACAGGAGCAGCCCCCAGGTCCCATCGCTGGAAAACACTTTGGGTTCAGGGGATTCTTCCACAGGGAAAAATATCCCGATGTTATAACAGTTGAGGAATGCTGAGAAGCTGTGGCAGAGTGGGAAACAAATAAAATAAACCAGGGGCAAAAAAACCAACCAACCAAACAAACAAACAAAAAAAACCAAAAAAACATGTCTGACCAGAAGGGAAAGCCCAGAGAAAAATGCTTTGAACTCTTCTGCATGGATAAATCCTTAAACAGGGAAAAATAACCCGATGTTATAACAGTTGAGGAATGCTGAGGAGCTGTGGCAGAGTGGGAAATAAATAAAATAAAGCAGGGGAAAAAAAAAAAAAATCTGCCCCAGCAGAGGGAATGCCCAGGGAAAGACGTTTTGCTGCCTGCAAATCCAAGCAGCCTCTGGGAGAGGAGCAGCTGGATTTATCTTTATTTTGGGGATAAAGACGATGCTGAAATTCCTGTTGAACATTATCCAGAAAGGCAGATAATGCCCAGATTACGTCTCTAGAGTTTTATCGCCTTAAGCTGGAGGAGAAAGGGAAGGGGGAGCTCCCAGGGAGGGAGGTTTGGGTTCTGGGGATGGAGATTTGGGTTCTAGGAGGGAGATTTGGGTTCCAGGGATGGAGATTTGGGTTCTGGGGATGGAAATTTGGGTTCTGGGAGGGAGATTTGGGTTCTAGGAGGGAGATTTGGGTTCCAGGAATTGAAATTTGTGTTCTAGGAGGAAGATTTGGGTTCCAAGGATGGAGGTTTGGGTTCCAGGGAGGGAGATTTGGTTCCTGTGATCCCAAAGGAGCCGCCTGCCATTCCTCAGCCACCTCCTGCTTCCTCACATCTTGGAGTGGCGGATGAGCCTCATCCCAGGTGGAATTTCCCTTCCCAAAAACCCCCAGGTGGATGGAACTCCGGGCAGGGACTGTGCCAGCAGCTTGGGAGGGAGGAGGATGCACCAACGGGGCCATGGGACACCAAAGCCACAGAATTGCAGATTCAATCCAGGCTTCACCTCAAACCAACCTCAGCTCAGCTCCTCCAGCAGCCAAATCACAATCCAGGGATGGGAACCATCCTTGGAGCTCAGAGCAGCACCAAATTCCCAGTGCAGGAACACTCAGAGAGCCAAACCCCTGAGCTCAACATCCTCAGATCCTCCCCTGGCCAGAGCTGGAGCTGTTTCACCCACCTGACTTCCCAATTAATTCCCACCAGCCCTGGGGTCCTCCAGATTTGGTTTTACAAACCGAGCCCCCGAGGGTCAGGGAGTGTCCTGGCCCCTGGGAATTTTCACCCCACCAAAGCTGAGCTGCTGCTCCTGAGCTCTTCCCACAGCTTTGAACCCAGGACGCCTCAATCCAAGGAGGAAACCCTCGGGAAAACGAGAGCTGATGGACACAGAGGCTTCACCGGGCAGATTTGGGTGTTCCAAAGAGGGTGGCACCTCCGACCGCTCCCTAAAAATCTCCTTTTCCGTGGATTTCTTTGTGATCAGCCACTGGCAGTCAGGAACCACATCTGAGCGTTAAAATCCCGGTTTGTTCCCAAGGCAGCAGCCACGGGAATGTTGCATCCCATTCTCCAGCACCCCGGGACGCTCTGACAGGGAGCCAAGCCCTGTTCTCAATTACAGGAGCGAGAACTCCCAGCTGAGCCCTCCGGGAGCAGCTGCTGGGAGCGGCTGGAATCGCATCCCAGGGATTTGCACGGGGAAGGATGAGCGGGAAGCTGTCAGCGGGAGCAGGGATGGCTCTGGCAGGAGTTTTTCCTCCGCTTGGCGCTGCTGAAGCCATCAGGTGGCATCGCCCCGGCTCTGGCTGGCGGAGATTTGGCAAACCGCGCTCGTTGCCTTTTCCCACGTGGGGAAACGCCCTTTTAGAGCAGCAGAAATCCAGGAGTGGGGATGGGAGCTCGCAGTGCTGTCCCTGCCACCATCCCACCGCCCGGGCTGGGATGAATCCCTTCCCTTCCGCACCGCCGAGGGCCGAGCTCCAGCTGGGAGCGCCGGCATCAAAGGCTGAGCAGCGCCGGCTGCACTTGAAAGGCAAAATCCCTGGGAAAACACCGACCCCCCTTCCCGGGAACACCCCCGGACCCATCCAGCGGCAGCGCCGGGACTTCAAATGGAGCCATCACCGCCCTCGCGTGACTCCCGTCCCATGCGGAGCCCCCCCGGCCCCACAGAGCTCCCTTTGTGCCGGGAATCCGACGGGATCAGCCCGGGGCCCGCGGCCGGGGCGCTTTGATCGGCGCAGGAGCCGCTCTGGGATCCCTTAAAACCCCCGGGGCTCAGCCCGGCACCCGCCGCTTCCCTGCTCCGGCTGCCCGAGGGGATTCCAGGCATCGGGAGATGCCAGGGAGAGCCGGGAATGTCGGGATGTTTGGGGTCCCCATCCTCCCCAGGAGGTTCTGCCCTGCAGCATTTCCCTTCTGCTGCTTTCCCGTCCCTCTCCTGAACACTCCAAACACTTGGGAAAACCCCATTTCCTGCGCTTCCCTCATCCATCGTTATTCCAGAGGGACTGCACCTTTCCCCTGCGCTTCCCTCATCCATCGTTATTCCAGAGGGACTGCACCATTCCCCTGGCCCGCTGCCCAAATCATGGAATCCTCGTGAAAGGGGTTGGCTTGGGAAGGACCCTCAAACCCATCCCATTCCCGAGGGCAGGGACACCTCCCACTGTCCCAGGCTGCTCCAAGCGCCGTCCAGACTGGCCTGGGGCAATTCCAGGGGCATCCACAGCTCCTCTGAGCACCCCAACCCCTTCTCCATCCCTGATCCCTTTTCTAACAACCCACAGAGCACGGAGCTCATCAGCTCCATGGATCAGAAATGTGGCGCTGGGGTGGGATTGGGGTTTGATTCCCTGTTTTTCCCTTGTTTCCCAGAGAAGTTGGGACAAGGCATGGCCAGATCTCCTCACGCACCCTCCTCCCTCCCAAGCTGCTGGCACAGTCCCTGCCCGGAGTTCCATCCACCTGGGGGTTTTTGGGAAGGGAAATTCCACCTGGGATGAGGCTCATCCGCCACTCCAAGATGTGAGGAAGCAGGAGGTGGCTGAGGAATGGCAGGCGGCTCCTTTGGGATCACAGGAACAGACTCCAAAGCAAATCCCTCCCCAAGGCTTGACATGAAAAGCAGCGCTTTGGGGGCCTGGGGTTCAAAGCTGGTTTTTCCTCAGGATCCTGGCCAGGAATGAGGAATTCCTCGTGGGTGGCAGGGATGTGGCGGGGCTGGGAGCCAAATGTCTGGGAAGAGGCATCTCCCTGTAAGCATCCTTATTCCAAAGGGTTCCAGAGTCACTTGGTGCTGGGGGATAAATCCAGGATCAGCCCCGCAGAGCCAGGAGCCATCCCTGCCATCCCAATGGGATAAATCCAGGTTTATCCTACAGCCAGGAGCCATCCCTGCCATCCCAATGGGATAAATCCAGGTTTATCCTACAGACACGAGCCACCCCTGCC
>VZTZ01034651.1:26682-39937 GCA_013400955.1 Drymodes brunneopygia
TTTTCTCCCAGCGAGGAGAGAGTCACTTGATCCCAATGGGATAAATCCAGGTTTGACCCTACAGCCAGGAGCCATCCCTGCCATCCCAGTGGGATAAATCCAGGTTTGACCCTACAGCCAGGAGCCATCCCTGCCATCCCAGTGGGATAAATCCAGGTTTGACCCTACAGCCAGGAGCCATCCCTGCCATCCCAATGGGATAAATCCAGGTTTATTCTGCAGCCAGGAGCCATCCCTGCCATCCCAGTGGGATAAATCCAGGTTTATCCCTACAGCCAGGAGCCGTCCCTGACATCCCAGTGGGATAAATCCAGGTTTGACCCTACAGCCATCCCTGCCAACCCAATGGGATAAATCCAGGTTTATCCCAGCAGAGCCATCCCATGGCATTCCCAGAGCTGTCCCTGCTCTGGCTCAGACCCAAGGATCCCACAGGTCACTTTTAAAGACCAATCAGGATCAGGCAGGGATTGCTTTGTCCCTCTTTCCCGAGGATTTTCTGTCTGGGAAGCATCGGGAATGATCCTGATTCCACATCAGCGCCCTGAGCATCCTCTGCCAAGGCCAGGAAATCTCAGCCACACATCCTAAAAAGACTCAAAAGATTTTTGTTGTTGTGCTGCTGGTGGGAATTTTGTTCCCCCCCCCCCCCCCCCCAAAAAAAAAAGAAGAATCAAGGAAGAGCCTCCTTTTATTTTCCAGAACTGCCCCAGATGTTTGTGGTTTGGGAGTTTTTTTTTTCTTTTTTGTGGAAGTGCCTGGTTTGTGTCATGTTTATTGGAACCTGCTCGGCTCACCCAGGCTGAGGCTCCAAAAATGTTCAAAGGGATCTGGAGAGCTGAGGGGGAAGGGAAGGGAAGGGAAGGGAANNNACCCCAAGGCAGGAGGAGCTGCTGGGTGATCCTTGCATCCCATCCCAGAAATCCTCAGCATTCCCTTTAAAAACCATCCCTGGGGAAGTTTGGAAGTGCTTGGGATGCCTGCTGGAGCCCAGGACCAGCCCCTGGATCCAGCTGCATCCCATTCCCTGCCACAGCCCTCAAACAGGGCAGGAGCCCATCTGGGAATGTGAGGTGAGGTCTCTGCATGGAAAAGTTCCCTCCAGCTGCCAGTCCTGGCATGAAACAATCCGTGGGACATTCCTCACCCAGGGCAGCAGGGATTTTTGTCAGGAATGTCATCGTTTTGCAGCTCAAGGTCGAGAAATCAGGGATTTGATCGCTTTGAAATCCCAAATGGATGGAATCCCCTGGGACCAGGCAGAATTCCCCACCAGGACCGGGAATTTGAGGGGCAGCAGGAAGAGGGATCTGGAATCCTCCCCATGCCCCGCCTGGAGCATCCCGGAGGAATTCCAGGGGGAATCAGCTCAGATTTGAATGACTGAACCTGTCTGAAATGTGCTTTTTTCCCCCTTTCTTCCCTCACCTGTGTCTGCTGCAAACATCCCCGGCTCTGCTGGCTATTTTTAGACGCCGGGAATTAACACCTTGATTTGCATTTTCCCTTCGTTTGGCCGCGGCTCAAAGCGATTTCAGGGTAATTGGATAATGACAGGGCTCTCATCAGCCCGGCTGTGACAAATCGCCACACCTGGGTCACAGCACGGCCTGCGAGGGAACTGCAGCGGCCCCGAGGAGCAGCTGGAAGAGCGCGAGAGAAGGAATTTTGGGGCAGAGAGTGAATTTTTGGGTAAAATCCTGCTGGAACCAGGAGTTTTTCCTGAGTTTTAGGCTTTTGGGATGAGGTTTTTTTCTTCGGGAAACTGAGGCCCAGACAGGGATTTCTCTCCAATCCCCTTAATCCAATATTTTCCTTCCTGGCATCAGCCGAGGATGCAGCTGGGGATGGGAACGATTCCTTCTGCTGCTCCCTGAGCTGGAGCCGGAGGTTTCCTCTTGGCAGGGAAGGGTTGGAGTCAATCCCTGCTCAGGAACCCGAGGCCTCGTGCCCAGTGGGGCTCAGGTTTCCTGCTGAATCCAAGTTATTGTCCCCCAGGGATTCCCCGTGGTTCTGGCCCAACCCTTGGAACCCAGAACAAGGCAAGAGAAGCCAAAATCTGTGAAAAAGCTAAAAATACGAGCTGGTTTTCAGGGATCTTTTTTTTCCTGTGTGTCTTGGAATCACAGAATCCCTCAGCTTGGAAAAGATCAGGGAGTCCAGACTTTAACCCAGCACTGCCAAGGCCAGCCCTGACCGTGTCCCCAAGTGCCACATCCACAGGGCTGTTAACTCCCTCCAGGGATGGGGATCCACCCCTATCCTGGCTGGACAGCCCTGTCCAGGAAGGATTTTTCCCAAATATCCAACCTGAACCTCCCCTGGCCCAGCCTGAGGCCGTTCCCTCTCCTCCTGTTCCCTGGGAGAGGAGTGAATGTCACCCTGAAGTGGAGCCCTGGGAAGGGGTGTCCCAAACCTGATGTTCCCAGGTCTCCACAGGAGAATTTGGAGGATGGTTTGGGTTGGGAGCACAAAGCCCTGATCCTGTTTGCTGTGGGAGGTCTTCAGAGTGTGTTCCTCGTTCTCCTGCTCCACAAAAAGGATTTTTTCCCATCCTCCCATCTCACCTGGATTTCTGCTCTGAAAAAATAAAACCTGACTCACGTCCCTGAATTGTTCTCCATGCTGCTGCTGCCACTCCTAAAGGGTCATGGAATCAGGGAATGGTTTGGGTTGGGAGGGGCCATAAAGATCTTCTCATCCCAGCCCTGCCATGGCAGGGACACCTCCCCCTGTCCCAGGCTGCTCCCAGCCCCAATGTCCAGCCTGGCCTTGGCCACTGCCAGGGATCCAGGGGCAGCCCCAGCAAATCTGGCAATTCCATCCCAGCCCCTCCCCACCCTCCCAGGGAACAATTCCTTCCCAATATCCAACCCTGCTCTCAGTTTAAAGCCTCCCTGTGACTCCGTGGGCCAAATCCAGGGAGAAATCCCAGGGCAGTGCCAGAAATCCCCATCCATGGTGGGAGCAGAGCTCACATTTTCCTCAGGAATTCATTGCCAGGGAGGGAATTAGGTGGGAGCTTTATCAGGAGCAGCTGATAAATCCCCCTTCCAATCCCCCATTCCCAGCGACTCCGGGCTGATGGGAGAGGACTACAAAAAATGAGGGAGGCAGGATCCGCTCGGAAGGTTTGGATTTGGTCTAAGTGGGGATTCTGGGACGGGTTTTGTCTTTATTAGAATTGTAATTATCATTATTCTGTTCCAGGCAGCAGCTCAGGCTCCCCATTATTTTTAATTGGCTCTGTTCCTCGTTAGATCGAACACAGATTCGTCAGCGGGCACAATTCCTCCTGGAACGCAAATCCGGGCACCAAATGTCCGGGCTCCAGCAGTCCTGGATAAACGTAGAACATTTCTATAGCAGGAAATATTCCATTGGGGAATTCTGTGTCCTCTGGGGTGGGGGACACAGGGCGAGCTGTCCTGTCCCCGCCACAGGGATGGATTCAGCCTCAGGAAAAACAATTGGGGGGCAGGAAATAGGTGGGAATAGGAGGGACACAATTCCCAAAGGGGCATTTTCCCGCTGCTGATTGTCCTGGAGCAGGTAAATAACAGGGAATGTTGGCTCGGTGCTGTGAATGACCTCCGGGGCTCAGGAAATGCTGGAATTCCCGGAGCAGGAATTCTGCTCTTTGCCTCCAGTCCTGAACAATGGCCCGAAAATCCTCGGAGCGTCCGCTGTGCCCAGATATCCATCGCTCCCACCGGGCCTCGGGAGCAGGACAAGGAGCTGTATCCGGCCATTCCCGCTGGGATTGCAGCGCTCTTTGTCCTGAAGGGCTTCCTGTCCTTGGAAAGCGAGGGAAAGGAGCCAGGAGCTAAAAAAGGTGCGGAGAAACACAGGGAGGGCGCTGGGGTGAGGAGGATTTGTGGAGCCGAGGAGAAGGGAGGGTGGGAAACATGGGACAGGATGGGAATGAGGATGGGGAGGGGTTGTTCGTGTCCAGGAATGCGGAGGATCCTGAAATAGGAGTTGGATTTTCCAGGGAGGCAGGAGGGGACTCGCGGTGTCCGTGCAGCGAGGCAGGAGCGGAGCAGCGGTTTCTGGGATGAGCCTTGGGAGCGGCAGGTCGGAGCAGGGGATAAATCCTCTTTATTTGGGGGATCCAGGAAGGCTCAGGGAGGATTTGGGACCCACTGAGGACCCTCCACATGCCAGGGCTGGCACCTGAAGCCGTTTTCCAGCTGTGTGTCCCCGAGGTGGTCACCTGGCCACTCAGGTGTGGCTGTTCCCTAAAATCCCTGTCAGCCACCACGGGCTTGGGGGCCTTTGGGCCGTTCATTTTCCAGGTGAAATCCCAGTCCTGGTGTTATTTTTGGATGCTTTGCTCACATCCCAAAGATTTATAGAGGCTGATTCACAAGGTGCAAAAAAATCCCGAATAAACCACATTTGGGGCTGTCCTGGTAAATCCTGGGGTCTGCAACGGCGCTGCGGGAATGGAAAATTCCTGTAAGAGCCGTTGGGGGGGAAAAATAAATAAAAAACGGGGATTGGGATATAATCAGAGGCTGTTTCCATCCTTCAGCCCGAATTCCAACACCTCGGGCAGGCAGTTGCTCATTTCTCCCCTGCCAAACACGGCACCACAGCACAGTGGGGTCATTATTGGGATTGGGACAGGCTGGAAACCGGGATCCCGGCCCTTCCCGCCTGGAATGCTGAGCTGTGCTGCAGGCAGGGGTTGCTGCTGCGGGGAGCGGCGCTGGGCTGATGAGAATTGGGGCTGGCTCTGGGAAATGGGGTGGAAAGGGAGGGATTTGGGGCTCTGGTGCTGTCGCCATCCAGGGAGGGATCCCTGAGCTGCTCCCGGGAGGATGGGATTTGTCCCTGCTCAGGGTTGGGATATCCAGCGGCTGGATTCTGTCGGGGGTGAGGCACTCAGAGCAGAGGTTTCTGAGGGAAGAAGGTTGTAAAAATATTCCCCAAATGCAGAGGGATATTCCCTGGAATTCGGGCCAGCAGGACATCTCTGGGCTGGGGAATATTCCTGGGAGCCTCCTGGGCTTTGGCATTTGCCCGTGGCTGGGGATGGCTCTGAAGGTGGCGTGGGGACATCCAAACCCTGCCCGCTGCTCCAGGGATGGATCCATGGAGGCCTGGCCTGGCAGGAGCTGGATAAAAACACCCAGGATGTCCTTAGGGAGGCCACCAGCAGCCCGGCCAGGTCTGTCACCAAGGGAATTTCCAGGAATCCCTTTGGAAAGGAGCTGTGAGGGAGGGTCTGGGCTGCTGCTTCCTGCTCTGGGAGGGGATGGATCCCACAGCTGGAACAGCAGCTCCAGCTGGCTGGGGACACTGGTGGGATGTGGGGTGAGAGCAGCTCAGCCGAAATCCTGGAATGGTTTGGGTAGGAGGGAGCTTAAATCCCACCCAGTGCCACCCCTGCCATGGCAGGGACACCTCCCACTGTCCCAGGCTGCTCCCAGCCCCAATGTCCAGCCTGGCCTTGGCCACTGCCAGGGATCCAGGGGCAGCCCCAGCAAATCTGGCAATTCCATCCCAGCCCCTCCCCAGCCTCCCAGGGAACAATTCCTTCCCAATCTCCCATCCAGCCCTGCCCTCTGCCACTGGGAAGCCATTCCCTGGCTCCTGTCCCTCCAGGCCTTGTCCCCAGTCCCTCTGCAGCTCTCCTGGAGCCCCTTCAGGCCCTGCCAGGGGCTCTCAGCTCTCCCTGGAGCCTTCTCCTCTCCAGAGGAGCACCCCCAGGCTGTACTGGGATCATCCAGGGCTGTACTGGGATAGTCCAGAGCTCTACTGGGATGGTCCAGGGCTGTACTGGCATCATCCATGACTGTGGTGGGATCATCCATGGCTGCACTGGGATCATCCAGGGCTGTACTGGGATAGTCCAGGTTGTACTGGGATCATCCATGGCTGCACTGGGATCATCCAGGGCTGTGCTGGTATTGTCCAGGGCTGTACTGGGATCATCCAGGGCTGTACGGGGATCATCCACTGGGATGGTCTGGGTTGTACTGGGATCATCCATGGCTGCACTGGGATGGTCCCATCTCCTCAGCATCGCTGCAGTTGCCATGGAAACCATTCACTGACCACACCCTGATGGCCCCGGACCAGCTGGACCCTTCCCCCTCCTTTCCCAGGGCGGGACAGAGCCCAGAGCAGTTGGCAGCAAGAACTCAGGCCAGGCCCTGGGCAGACAATGTTTAAATGACTTTATTTTTTATCTTTTCCTCATTTTATAAATGGGCACAGCACAGAAATAATTAAAAAAAATAGACAGTACCATTACAGTGCTAGATCCATTGGCAAAGATTATTTTTAGAGTCTTTTTTTTTCCTTTTTTTTTTGTCATTATTTTTAAAGTTTTGGCCATTGAGTAAGAACAAAAAACAATTAACAAACATTTTCTTTTCCTTTCCTTTTCGAAACAGACACTATGAAGCCATTTCAGTACTAAACTCTAGGAGAGTTATGTACATACAAAAAAAAGTTCTGTTTAAGATATGTCTCCTATTAAAAATATTTACATGCACTTTTTTTCCCTCCCGGATTCAATGAAAGCTCCAACACTTGCAGTGTTCCAGATCTTTCTTTTGTTCTCTTATTGGGATTGGAAATCAGCTCCAAAAAAAAGTGAAGTTGGAATTATTTCAATCTTCTGGAAAGGGAGATTTTTTTTTAAATTTTATTTTTGGGATGTTTATCGATGGATTTTTTTTTTTGTCTTTTTTTAAAATTATTTTATTTTTAATTTATACAAGAAGGTTTGATGTTTATTTACAGGAGGAGCAGTGGGTGATGGTTTATCCTGGAGATGTGGTGGTGAGAGAGAAAGGGGGAGGGGATTTTAAAAAGTTTTTTATCAAACTGCAATGGATTCCTGTTTTTCGGGAGTCTGGTTTGATTGTCAGCTGGGCTGTGGTGACTTCGGCCAGGGGGGACCCACAACGGGGGGAATTCCTGCAGGAAAAACCCCTGGCGCCCTGGAGGTCTTGGAAGAAGCGCTGAAATGTGGGGTGTGAAAAAATCGGGGGGGTTTTAACCCAAAAGTCAAAATAACAGGAAAAATAAACATAGAAATAAAAAGTTTGGACGCCCCAGACTGAGGCTCCTCTACAGACACGGGGGGGCTGCAGGCACAGGGGCTCCTTGGGGGCGGCTCCGGAGCTCGCGGGGCTTTGGATCCATCCCAGGATCCCATCCCAGGATCCCATCCCAGGATCCCATCCCAGGATCCCATCCCAGGATCCCATCCCAGGATCCCATCCCAGGATCCCATCCCAGGATCCCATCCCAGGATCCCATCCCAGGATCCCATCCCAGGATCCCATCCCAGGATCCCATCCCAGGATCCCATCCCAGGATCCCATCCCAGGATCCCATCCCAGGATCCCATCCCAGGATCCCATCCCAGGATCCCATCCCAGGATCCCATCCCAGGATCCCATCCCAGGATCCCATCCCAGGATCCCATCCCAGGATCCCATCCCAGGATCCCATCCCAGGATCCCATCCCAGGATCCCATCCCAGGATCCCATCCCAGGATCCCATCCCAGGATCCCATCCCAGGATCCCATCCCAGGATCCCATCCCAGGATCCCATCCCAGGATCCCATCCCAGGATCCCATCCCAGGATCCCATCCCAGGATCCCATCCCAGGATCCCATCCCAGGATCCCATCCCAGGATCCCATCCCAGGATCCCATCCCAGGATCCCATCCCAGGATCCCATCCCAGGATCCCATCCCAGGATCCCATCCCAGGATCCCATCCCAGGATCCCATCCCAGGATCCCATCCCAGGATCCCATCCCAGGATCCCATCCCGGGTCCCATCCCAGGATCCCATCCCAGGATCCCATCCTGGGTCCCATCCCAGGATCCCATCCCGGGTCCCATCCCAGGTCCCCATCCCAGGTCCCCATCCCAGGATCCAATCCCAGGATTCCATTGCGGGTTCCCATCCCGGCTTCCCATCCCAGGATCCCATCTTGGGATCTGCTCCAGCCCCAGCATTGGCAAAAGGTTCCTGATCCCCACCTCAGCTCATCCCAACCCACCGGGACCAGGATCGGGATCGGGTGGATGTGAAGGGCAGGGAGGGAAGGGAGGAGCAGCATCCCTTGGGAAAAGGGCCAAGGCTGAATCCTGCATCCTTTGGGACAGGGAATGAGGCCAAATCCCACATCCTTTGGGACCAGCTGAGTAGGTACCCTGCATCCCTTGGGACAGGGGTCGAGGCTGAATCCCGAATCCTTTGGGACAGGGAATGAGGGGGAATCCCACATCCCTTGGGATAGGGAATTCTGCATCCCTTGGGACAGGAAATCCCACATCCCTTGGGACAGGAAATCCCACATCCCTTGGGACAGGGAATTCTGCATCCCTTGGGAGCAGGCCAAGGCTGAATCCCAAACCCCTTGGGACAGCAAATCCCACATCCCGTGGGACAGGAGCTGAGAGGGAATTCCTGCATCCTTTGGGACAGGGAATGAGGCCAAATCCCACATCCCTTGGGATAGGGAAATGAGGCTGAATCCCAAATCCTTTGGGGCAGGGGCTGAGGCTGAATCCTGCATCCCTTGGGACAGGGAATCCCACATCCTTTGGGATAGGGAATGAGGGGGAATCCCAAATCCCTTGAGACAGGGAATCCCACATCCCTCGGGAGTGGGGCTGAGGCTGAATCCCAGATCCCTCGGGACAGGGAATGAGGGCTGTAGAGCCCAGCACGTGGTGCTGGAGGATAAATCCTCCTCCTTTTCCTCTTTTTCTTCCTCCTTTTCCTCCTTTTCCCCCTCCTCCTCCTCCTCAGGCAGACAGCCCCCCCTGGCCCCGTGCCCGCCTGTACATCTCTACATATACATTAATTACATACACATATATACACACACAGACAGCCCTGCTCCCGGGGGGCCCAGGGAGCTCATTCCCAACAAATCTTTCCGGACTGAAAGCTCAGCGTCACCTCAGAGCCTGGCAGAAAACCTTGGGGCCCGGAGAAGATCATGACAAGGGCGGTTAAGGGAGAAAAAGGGAATTAAAAACTCCATTCTTGTTCTCAGCTGATGGGTTTGTTCCTGTGGAAGCCTCTGAGCTGGTGATTCACTGGCAGGGAGAGCTCGGAATTCTCGGAATTCTGGAGCTGGAGGTGAGGCAAAGGAGCTCCCAGACAGGGATTGTCAGGGAAATGGGGGAGGGAGTGGGGAAATTCCAGGCAAAGCAGCCCATCCTGGCACTGATCCAGCCTGAGCCATCCCCTTCCCTGCAGCGGGAGCCCCCCAGCACGGCTCGTGATGGGAAGGGCCAAAATCAGAGAGATTTTTGGAGGAAAGGGACAACTCCATCCCACACAGGGACCTGGTGATCGTTGTGGAAAGATCCAAAATCAGAGAGGTTTTTGGAGGAAAGGGACAACTCCATCCCACACAGGGACCTGGTGATCGTTGTGGAAAGATCCAAAATCAGAGAGGTTTTTGGAGGAAAGGGACAACTCCATCCCACACAGGGACCTGGTGATCGTTGTGGAAAGATCCAAAATCAGAGAGGTTTTTGGAGGAAAGGGACAACTCCCAGCCCAGCAAAACCCACCCAGGGCTGGATCCTGCTGCTGCCAAGCCCCTTCCATGTCCTGCCCTTCCCATCCATCCCCAGCCCTTCCCAAATTCCCCCTTCTAGCCCTGGTTTGGGCTCTCTGCTCTTCCCTTCCCTCTGATCCCCTCCTGCTGCCTTCTCCTGATGGATGTGGCACAGGAGTCCCTGGATATTGTCCTGCTGGACGTTCTCCATCATTCTCCTGCTGCAATTCCAGCAGGGAGAGCCCCGAGGCTGGCACAGCTGGCAGAGCAGCTCCCACCACCCTGCAATTCCAGAATCTCCTAAGATTATCCAGCTGGAACAGCCAAGAGTCTCCCTGCGGCTTTGGAGCGTCACACACGTGCAGGAACACGCGGAAAAGAAATGGAAAAGCCGTGGAAAATCCCTCAGGGAGCACAGCTGGAAGGACCAGCACATCTGGGCACTGCTCCAGCTGTTCCTGGCTGGGATCACCACCAGGGATCAGAATTTGGGCAGAGGGGACGATGCCAGGCTCAGCTTTGGGAAGGGAAGATGCTGGAGATGCTTCCGCTCACGCCGGAGTTAATTTTCCCAAAAATCTTCCCTGCAGCCGAATCAGCAGCTGGGGATGGCTCCTCCTGTGTGGAGCTTCCTCTTCTCTTCCCCATCCATCCGTCTTCCCAGCAGGAATCCCCGGAAAGCCCCGGAGCAGGAGGGAGCAGCAGGAGGGAGCAGCTCCCCCCACCTGCACCAGGCACCAACGCTCGGGGTTTGATCCATCCCCGTGGCTCTGCTCATGGACAAACGGTATTATCCGGAATTTTTGGGGTTTCCCAAAAAATGCAGCTCCGTCCCACCCTCCCAGCTCCTTGGAGGGAGGCACAGGGTCACACCCTCCAGCACAAGAATTTTTTTTTTTCCTTTCAAGAATCAACTCCAGCAGGCCCCGCAGAGCTGAGGTGACACAAGAGGCTGTGACATCGTTAACACCACAAAAAGTGGGCTCCAAGCCCCAAAAATTCCTCCGGGAGCTGAAATCCCTCTCCAGGCAGAGAGCAAAAGTGTAGGAGTGGGAGATAAACAATGAATTATTTGATCACTTCCGATTAGCGGTTTAATTGCCTTCACCTTTTTTTCTCTCGTGTTTATCTCATGTTTTAATTACTGCCAAAGTCCTGCCCAGGCTCTTCTCGCCCCTCCCACCTCCAGCTTTCCTCACTCCCGAAGCTGTGACGGATTTAAGTGCCGGGATTACAACCTAACACCAGCTGAGAGGGACGAGGTTAAGCTTGAGTGAATAAAAAAATTGTATTATGGAACTTCAGACTATTAAATAGGGGGAAAAAAATGGAATGAAGAAGATTAAGGAGGCAGCTCTGAAAAGCAGCATTAAAAAGATTAAGCTGGGAGGGTTTGTGTTTTTTTTTTTTTTTTAAAGCAAGCTCCAAAGATTAAATCCAGGTTTTTCCAAAAGATGGGGATTTTAGGTGGCCTTGGTGACCTTGATTTGTGCCACTCCCCTTTGGGTGATTCCCAACAGGGCCAAAAACCTCCAAACCATCAAATCTGGGAGTCCAAACTCCCTCTGGAGCAGCACAAAGTGGCTCTGGGTTGGCACCAGGCTCCTTCTGAGTGTGTTCCCTCCTTTGGAGCATCCTCATCCTTCATCCTCATCCTTCATCCTCATCCTCCCTCTGGGGTGGACACAACAATGGTCCCTCCCAGCACCACCGCCCCAAACATCCAGCAGGGCCTTTCTCCAAGCTCCAAGAACCTAAACCGTGAGGATTTTGAGGCTGACAGCTCAAAAATGAGGATTTAGAGCGGATCCATGCACAGGGCTCTGTCTCCTATCCCAAATTAAAGCCAGGTTGTCATTTGGGGTTGTATCCCAGGGAGAGGCAGCCCAGAGCTCCCAACTTCCCAACCCCAAATCCCACCCGGCCATCCCAGTGCACCGAGAAATTCGAAGGATTTCATTTCCTTCCATAGCTGGGTAACTGTGGCTGTGTGCGAATGCAGATAAATATTTATCTATATTTAAAATATTCTTTAGGCCTCTCAAATCCCTTCCACAATGGAGCTCTGCTGTCTCGTAACCCCCCTGCCCAGGGCCATAAAACCTAAATTCCCCAACCCCCTCAGGGGCCAAAGTGCCTCTGGCTCTGTGCTGGTTAATTCCCAATGCAACAGAGCCAGAACAACGATCTTCCCCCGAAATTTTCCCATTTCAATTGCTCCAAGAGCAAATCCAAGGTCTCCATGGGACCCCATCGAGATCACAACCATCACGACAACAAAGCTCCTTGAGTGCACCACAAACAGGGCCCCAGCTAATTAAGAGCCACTTCGTTGAAACATCTTAATTGAAATACCTTAATTGAAATATCTTAATTGAAATATCTTAATTGAATCCCCGAGCAGAGCTTGATCTGGAAAATCCGGCCTTTCCCAAGGCACCAGAGGGTCTGGATCTGCACCCTGGAGGCTGCCAGGGTCAGGGTCTCTCCGGCCCCGTGGGTTGTGCTGGGATTTAAACACCAACCAAGGGAAGCCATCAGTCCTGGGTATCCAAACAACAAAGGAAAACGGCCAATCCTGGGTCTTTCCAATGGTTTTGGGATCTTTCCTATGATCCAATCAGCCCTGGGGCTGAGCCGTGGTTCTGCCTCCTCTTCCTCACCTCTGGAGCCGGCGGGATCCCTGCTGGACCCGAGGGGACAGGGATTGTCCCTGCTTAGAATTCCTTCTTTAGGCTGCATCCCATCCTTGCAGAGCTCTGTTATCCCCTCTGGAGGAGCCTGGGGAGGGTTCAGCTTCTCCATTCCCAGCTCCTCCCCAAGGAACGTCCCCCAAAGCCGAGCTTTAGTGGTCACAGTGAAAACCCAGCCCAAGCCAAGTCCCTTCCCGGCCAAACCCCTCAGCCAGACGTGGATCCAAGAGATTCCAGGGGTGGTGGGAACGCAGCTCCACAAGCTCTCTGGAACGTTGATCCAAAGGGATCATTCCCAGCGTTTGTATTTATTCCCTTTTTCCCCACTCCAGGAGCAAATCCCGGGGCACCAGGTATTCCAGCCCCTTGTGCTTTTCCCAAGGTTCCAGGAGCGTCGGGGGGTTGTGTTCTCTCTTCCAGCAGAAGGGGATTCCTGCGGAGGGCCCAATCCCGTTCCAAAAGAAAACCAAAAAAATAAAGATGAGACGGAGGGAAGGAAATCCCCCTCCTTTATGGATGGAAAAAAAAAAAGGGAGATAAATCCAAAGCAAACCCCCTGCTCCCCAGGGCTGGCAGGAGGTGTCCAGATCCCAGAGTTTGTGGTGGTGGGAAGAGTCCAGTTGGGCTCTGGGCGCTGTGGGCAGCCCATGTTGTGCTCTGCAGGGCATTCCTGGGCACAGCCGCCCCGGCATTGACTCCTTGGCATCGGCTCCGTGTCCCGTCCCTCCCGCCAGCAGAAAGGCCAGCGGTGCTCGGAGTGACCTCAGCGCTGCTCGGTGTGACCTCGGCACTGCCCGGTGTGACCTTGGCGCTGTCCAGTGTGACCCTGGCACTGCCCAGTGTGACCCCAGCGCTGCTCCGGGCACCCCGTGCCCTCCATGCCAAGGACGCGTTTCCTCCGTCAGCCGCTGTGGGTTTTGCTTTGTAAATTCACAGTCTGATCCCAAAAAGAGAGAGAGAGAGAGAGAGAGATAGAGGGGGGAAGAGAGACTGGATGGAGGAGAGGA
>VZTZ01034651.1:48780-59447 GCA_013400955.1 Drymodes brunneopygia
CAGCCCCCAATCCCAATCCATCTCAGCCCCCAATCCCAATCCATCCCAGTCCCTTCTCTGCATCCATCTCAATCCTCCCTCCCCATCCCTCACAGCCACCAAGCCAAGCCACCACTGCCTGGATTTGGCCCAAAAGTGAAATTTCATCCGGACTCGATCCCTGCCCCATCCGGCTCCTTGTGGTCAGATCACGGCTGGAGGGACCCCTGGCTGTGCCGGGTCCACCCCCGCAGCCCCCAATCCCCCCGGGTGGTGGCAGGGCCTGTCCCCAGCCGGCTGCAGGAGGGATGGGAGTGCTGCTCCAGTGAGAAAAGCTTTTCCAGGGCATGGATTCCGTGCCTGCCAGGGCTGGGGGTGTCACACCAGCCATGTCCCCGTCTGGATCAGTCCCCTCCCACGCCTGGATGAGGGACAGGCTCGCAGCATTCCAGCTGCTCTGAGCAGCCCTCTCCAGGTGCTCAATCCAAAGCTGGGCCAGGCAGAGAATCCTTGGGGCAGGGAGGAAATCCCAGAGTGCTGCTGGTCCTGGCTCCGTTCCCCTGCCACCCCTGTCACCCCCTGTCCCCCCCGCGCTGGTGGCACCCGGATGTCATTTATTAGCCAGCTCCAGCCAGGGGCCAGCAGGTCCCATCGCTGTGATTCCAACAGCCCAGCTGACAGATCTTGGCAGGGCTTCCTTGCCCAGCTCAGCGCTGCCTCATTAGGGAAATTAAACCCGGGATCAATGGAGCTGCTGGAGGCAGCGGGGTGAGGCTGGGCCGGGGGGATGCGTCCCTGCTGGCTAAGGAGTGGGAAGGTTTCAGTGTGCTCAGGACAGTCCTGCAACCAGGAAACTGCTCCTGTCACATCCCTGTGTCCCCAGAGGCGTCACTGGGAGCAGGACCCGGCTCTGGCATCACCCAGACCTCAAACAAAGGCCCCATTCCTGCTCCTCCAGGGTCCCCAAAGGTCACGGCTCTGCTGCTATAAAAACAAGCCCTGATGAAGAGCAGACTCCAGGGCAGGGCCAGGAAGTCACATTTCACTGAATGCTCCCTCATTGTGCTCTGAATGACCCCGAAGAAGCGCCAGACACAAAAGGTTCGGATCTCAGCTGGGGCCAGGCCGCCACGTCGAGCTCGGATAAGAAACACATCCCCCACCCCATCCCGGAGGATCCTTTTCCACCTGAAAAGGGGGATCGACAGGTGATGATTCCTACTCGGACACTCCCTGTCCCCTCCCATTCCTCCAGCTTGGCTGGGCTGGCAGGGAATGGCAGCTGTGGGGCCACAGCAGCACAAATCCCACCCGTTGCCCACACTGAGAGCTTTGGGAAGCCAGGGAGGGCTCGGACGCCTCGGCCTGGCAGCAGCTGAGCCCAGCAGGGGGACTGGGGAGGCTTCAGCCCCTCGCCATCGGCCGTGTCACCCGCCCAGCAGGGACAGTGTCACCCCCTCCCTCTTCTCTCCCCTTTTCAGTGTGGGTGACCCCATTTTGCACGAGAAAAATGTAGATCTGGGGTCAAGGGTCTCACTCAGCCCCCCCAGGAGCTGATCTCCAGGGGATTTGGGGGCTTCAAAAAGGCAGGGCACAGAAGGGACCCTCCTGTCACCTTCCTGGTCCAAGGATGCTCCTGCAGACCCCTCTGGGTCTCTGGCGTGTCCTGGGGGACAGGGAGCGTCTGGTTTGGGGCTCCCGAAATTCCCTGTCCATCCCTCATTCCCCAGGCAGGAAGGATCAGGGTGTTGTGTTATTTAGGGCATTTCCACTCCATGGAAGGGCTTTTGCAGAAGGATTTGGGGGCTTAAGGGATGTGGAAACCAAGGGACACAGGGGACCCTCCTGTCACCTTCACGTGTGGCACAAGGACGTTCCTACAAATCTCTCTGCATCTCTGAACATTTCCTGGGGGACAGGGACCTCCTGGTTTGAGGCTTCCTAAATTCCTTCCCTAGGATCAGGGCGCTGAATTATTCAGGGTGTTTCCACTCCGTGGAATTTTAAATTCCCTAAATCTCCCCAAAACAGAAGCAAAAACACATTTCCGTGGTAGGAGCTCTCAGTGCCGAGTGTTTCACCTCGGAAGGAGGGGAACCTGAGAAATCAATCCATCCTCGGGCACCGGGAGAGGCCGGGGAGCCTCCCTGGGATGCTCTCAGGCCCTGCTGCGCCGGTCGCCATCGCCACGGCAACGGTGGCCATGGCAACGCCTCCTCCATGGCGACGCATCCCGCTGGAGCCAGGGGTGGTGTCCTCAGCCCAAATCCGGGGATGGGTCTCCTTCCCGGGATGGGGGCGCTGAAATGGGGTCGTGGAGTGGGACAAGGTGGGGGCAGGGGGAGAGGAGGTGGCTCCAGCTCCGGGGGAGAATCCTGATTTAATTCCAGGCATCCATCCATGGATTTTGAGGAAGGTGGGAGCAGCACCCCCAGCTCCAGCAGCCCCAGGTGGGAGGGGTCTGCCCCAGGTGGGAGGTGACAGGGACACCCCAGCCCGTGGGTGTCCCCAGCCCTCCTGGCTGTGGGCAGGAGCTCGGGAGTTTTTTCCCTGAGGGAATCAGGAGGAAATCAGGATCTGGCTCTGGAATGTGGTGGTTCCTGGGGCAGCTGGGACCCAGGTTTGGGTTGTGCCCGAAGCTCTGGCTGAGGGGACAAATCCAGGTGGCCAAGCCCTTTCCTTGGCACGTGCCAGGTTCCCTGGCAGCATCCACGAGCAACTCCAGGGTGATGAATGCCAGGAAAACGCGGAATTCCAAGGAGCCCAATCCAGGTCCAGCCTGGCATCCTGAGGAGCCCACTGGGACCCAGAAGTGCTTGGAGATGAGGAGATTCCTACTGGAAGAAGACCTGGAAGAGCGAGCTGGGGATGGAGGCGATTTTATCCCGTGATAGGACTGTCTGTGTCCATCCAGCAGCCTCTGGAATATCTGGGATGTGGGCTGGGGCCAAGGCAGGGAAAGGAGAGGATCAGCAGGGACACAGGGGAGCAGCCAGCTCCACATCCCCATGGGGAAAGAGGGAAATGAGGATGGAATCGGGATGAAAGCACCTGGAGAAGGGGACAGGGCTGTGCAGGTGACACGAGGATCTGCTCCCCATCCCTTGGTGCTGGGTCCAGGTTCCCATCTCTGCATCCCATTCCTGCCCATCCCACCTCCAAAACAAACAGCAAAACCAGAACGCCAAAATCACAACACTTGTTTGGAGTCCAGCCCCAGGGATAGCTCTGGGAAACCCAGATCCAAAGAAACTCTGGGAAACCCAAATCCAGAGAAACTCTGGGAAGTCCAGATCCAGGGAAACTCCAGGAAGCACAAACCCAGGGAAACTCTGGGAAGGCCAAATCCAGGGAAACTCTGGGAAGCCCAGATCCAGAGAAACTCTGGGAAATGCAAATCCAGAGAAACTCTGGGAAGGCCAAATCCAGGGAAACTCTGGGAAGCCCAGATCCAGAGAAACTCTGGGAAATGCAAATCCAGAGAAACTCTGGGAAGGCCAAATCCAGGGAAACTCTGGGAAGCCCAAATCAAGAGAAACTCTGGGAAGACCAAACCCAGAGAAACTCTGGGAAACCTCATTCCAGAGAAACTCTGGGAAGCCCAAACCCAAAGAAACTCTGGGAAGGCCAGATCCAGGGAAACTCTGGGAAGCCCAGATCCAGAGAAACTCTGGGAAATGCAAATCCAGAGAAACTCTGGGAAGGCCAAATCCAGAGAAACTCTGGGAAACTCAGATCCAGAGAAACTCTGGGAAATGCAAATCCAGAGAAACTCTGGGAAGGCCAAATCCAGAGAAACTCTGGGAAACTCAGATCCAGAGAAACTCTGGGAAGCCCAAATCCAGAGAAGCTCTGGGAAGGTCAAATCCCATTCCAGCAGCTCTGAGTGCCATGGGGGCACCAGGACAGGATGAGGTGGCAGGAGAGTGGCCCTGCCAGGATGGAGCCAATGGATCTGCAGCATCCCAGGCTGTTCCTCCCAGGGAAATGCCAGATCTGGGCACGTTGGAAAGCTTGGAATGGCACAGCCAGGGGCAGGAATCCGTCAGGAGCTGAAAGATTCTTTCTCCAGGAAAATGCTTTTACACTGAGAATTCATTACGGGGGAAATGTTGATTCTTGGAATATTTTCCATGGGATATTTTTAATTAATCACCTCTCGAAAGTCCTTTTCTGGTGTTTCATGGAGAAAACCTCAATAACTCATCCCAGCACATGAGTTAGGGATACTATAAACAGCTGGAATAATACGAGCTCGCACAAAAAGCTGGAATGAAAACAACATTTCTGAACCTTAAAAGGATCCATGATTCTTTTCCCACTCCAAAACATCGCTGAATTTCCACTCCCCGATCCAAGGCTGGGAGTTAAAAATAAACCTGTTGGAAAGCTGCTCCAGGCAGGAACCTGGGAAAAGACCACCATGGGATTGAGGACCACCAGAGCTGCTTGGGATGGAGATTCCCAGAGGATGGGCTGGAATTTGGGATGCAGGAGGCAGGAGAAGGGGTGTGGGTGCTCATCCCAGTGGAGATCCAACTCCCAGGATGTGACATGAGCTCAGCCAGCACCAGCCCCTTGTTTTGTGTCCCTTCATTGTTCCTTGGATTAATTAAACCTCCAATTAAGAGCTGCCCAAAGCTCTTAATTGGCCACTTATTTTCTGTGAGGAAAATAATCATTAATGCTGATGGAGGAGCTGCAATTATCCCGGATTTGTATGGATTCCCCACTGCCAGTGAGAGGAGCCAGGCACATCCCAAAAATGGACATGGATGCTCCCGAGTTCCATCATCCCTCAGGGAATACAGCAAAACTCCAGGTCCAGGTACTCTGGATCACACTTTCTCCTCCTCCTCCCTGGGATTGCCCGTCTCCACTGTCATTTTTTTATCCCAATTCTTCCATGGATCAGTGCCAGATCCCACCCCCCTGCACAATAAATACCCTCAGGCCAGGCTCGGAAAAATCAGGACTTTCCCAATTTAAATCACATCCAACCCCTCATCTCCAGCACTTTCAGCCCTTCACCTCTGGGGAGAGGCAGCAAAAAACCCCAAACCCACAAACAAACTCCTCCCCTCCTGCTGCCAGCAAACCACGGGATGAGGAGGAACAGCCTGGCCCAGGGAGTTCGGCTGGGATGGGATCAGGGAACTGGGGTGGTTTCCTGGGATTTCCTGGGGTGGCAGATCCCCTGAGCAGCCCAGGGCTGTTGTGATTGGCCCCAAATGTGTCCCCTCATCCCAGGTTTTGGGATTGGGGGGGCCCTGGCTGGAATGAGGCTGGTGGTGGATGTGGGAAGGGAGCAGGGGGATCCCCCAATCCTGAGGGAACAGCCAAGGCCAAGGGGGCTCTGCAGACCCCTCTCAGCACCCGGGGGCCCAAACAGCCCAAATTTGTGGTGACCTCCATAGGGAGAGAATCCTGCTAATCCATGGGAGCAACGGATGGGATGGGGCAAATCCAGCTGGATCCCAGGGAGGGATGGGCAGAGCTCGGGATGGGGCACCTGCACCCCTCCAGCTCCTTTTTCTACCTGGCCAGGACAGTCCAAACCTCTGGAATCCTCCATCCTCCTATGGAGAGCATCCCACTAATCCATGGGGGAAACTGGAGACAGGGATGGACAAATCCAGCTGGATCACAGACAGGGATGGGCAGAGCTCGGGATGGGGCACCTGCACCCCCAGCTCTGCCCCTCACCAGCTCCCTGCTCTACCTGGCCAGGACACCCCACACCTCTGGCGTCCTCCATCCTCCTATGGAGGGCATCCTGTAATCCATGGGGACAATGGAGACAGAGATGGGCAATTCCAGAGAGGGACAGGCAGAGCTTGGGCAGATGCACCCTCAGCTCTGCCCCCCTCCAGCTCCACCCTGTGCCTGGCCAGGACAGCCCAAACCTCCGGAATCCTCCAGCCTCCTATGGAGAGCATCCTGCTAATCCACAGGGATGATGGATGGGATGGGGGAAATCCAGCTGGATCCCAGGCTGGGATGGACACAGCTTGGTCAGAGGTGCCCCCAGCTCTGCTCCTGCTCTACCTGGCCAGGACAGCCCAAACCTCCGGAATCCTCCAGCCTCCTATGGAGAGCATCCTGCTAATCCATGGAAATGGGACACAGGATGGACAAATCCAACTGGATCACAGACAGGGATGGGCAGAGCTTGGCCAGATGTCCCCCCAGCTCTGCTCCTGCTCTACCTGGCCAGGCCCATCCTTTCCCACCCCAAGGATTCCCAGCTCCAGGCTCATTAATTCCCATGGGATTGCTCATTGCCATGGTGACACAGCTGATCCCAGAAAATCCAATTCCTGCCTGCGCGCTGCCCACAGCCCCCAGCCCATCCACGGGCACTCCTGGGGGGGTTCACCCCGTGCTCCATCCATCCCTGTCCGTGCTCCATCCATCCCTGTCCCTGTTCCATCCATCCCTCTCCCTGTTCCATTCCTGCCCATGTTCCATTCGTGCCCCTATTCCACCCATCCATCCATCCATCCATCCATCCATCCCTCCATCCATCCCTCCATCCATCCCTCCATCCCTCCATCCCTCCATCCATCCATCCATCCATCCCTCCATCCCTCCATCCATCCATCCATCCATCCATCCATCCCTGCCCCTGTTCCATCCATCCATCCCTGTCCCGGATCCATCCATTCCTGTCCCTGTTCCATCCATTCCTGCCCCTTTTCCGTCCATCCCTGCCCCTCCTCCATCCCTTCCCTCCTTCCCGGCTCCCCGAGCCGCCGTCCCAACTGGAATTCCCCCCCTCCTCATTACGGAATTGATTTAATTTGCTCTGCTCCATAATCCTATTGCAGCTTAACGTGCAGAACTGTCCCGGGCTTTTCTCACCTTCCACCAAGGCTCATTCCAGAGCTCCCTGAGCTCCCCGAGGCTCCGCTTCCCAAAGAACTCCAAAATAGGAATTTTTTTTTGATGTATATCCGTTTTTCCCTGCCCTTCCCGGAGTGCTTGGCACAGGGATGGGCGCTGTCCCCTAAATCCCGACGGCTCCAGGGTGGTGCTGATGGGCATTTCGGGATTCCCACATTCCCTGTTTTTCTCCCAGCTCCTTCAGGAGCGCTCACCCCGCCCCGCCGAGGGAATCTCCTCTTGTGCTCCCTACCCAGGTCAACAAAAACGGTTTTTAATTTTTTTTTTTTAATTGAATTTTTTGGAATTCAGAGTTCAGAGAAAGCGCATTGGCCCAAAGGGGGAAAAAACCAATCACGGCGTGCCTCAGTTTACCTGAGCGCTAAAGAGCTGCAAATAATCCGGGAACCGGGAGCGGCTCCGCTCCCATTCCAGAGGTGCTGGGGACACTTTTGAACAGGAACATCCACATCTCATCCCCATCTCATTCCCGTTTCCCTGTTTTCCCTTTCCCCCCGATATTCCTGGGATTGGATGTGCACCTCCTTCTTTTTTGAGTGTGTGTTTTTTTCCCCAATTCTCCCTTAATTTTTTAATCTTTATTTCTCATTTTTCTTGCATCCTCTCCACTCCAGGCTCCAGAAACCTCTTGGCTCTTCCCAGCAAAGAGACAGAGGGAAAAAAGCTCATTCCCAGCACTCCCAAGCAGGAAGAAAACCCCAGAAATTTGCACCTAAAAGCCTCGAAACCAGAAAGAAAAAACAAAAAACAACCAAAATTCCAGAGCTTTTAAGCAGCACCTGAGGTGCTCCGTGGGAAGTTCTGCACGCCCAGAAAGAAAAAGTATTTTCCCATTAAAAAGAACCTGAGGAGGAGGAGGAACTCCTGGGAAGAACTTCTGGGGGACCAGCCTCCCCTCCACTAATTAATCCCAAAATTACCCCTGAGAGGATTTTTCTGGGAATCTGAATGAATTATCCCCATTTTCCAGGACATTTTCATGCACTCCCCCTGCCCGCTGACCACCACAGGAAGGTGAAAACCAACATTTCGCCCCGCTGAGGGTTTTTCTCCATCCCTCGGGGAGGATCCCTGGAATTCCAGCCTCCCAAATCCAGCAGCGCGAGCCCTGCTGGGCTCCGGGAGGGCTTTGGTGACAGCTGGAGCACCCAAATCTGGCGGCAGATGGTTGGGCTGATTACACAGCCCGGGTCACCCCAGGGCGCTTCCAGCGGCTCCTGAGGGACAGGAAATATTGGAAATATTCCCTTTCCCAGCCTCGAAGCAGGAAGGAGCTTTATAAGTCCCTTTTCCACCACCTTTTGCCCATTTTCTGTCTCTTTTTGCCTCTTTCTGCCACTTTCCCCCCATTTCCATCACCATTTTACTCCCGTTTCCACCATTTTTTGTCCCTTTTCCACCATTTTTTCCACCATTTTTGCCCGGTTCCCACCACTTTTTGCCAACAGGATCCCGTTTTTTCCCTCTGACAGCCGAGGAAACACCAAAACCCAGGAGTTCCATGGAGAAATCGTCTCTCCAGGCTCAGATTTCCCTTCCAACCCCAGCAGTAGGAAAAAGGGAAGGGAAACATCGGGACGGAGCTTTTTTTTTTGCCCATTTCCCACCATTTTTTCCCTTTTCCACTGATTTTTGCCCATTTCCCACCACTTTTTGCCAACAGGATCCCGTTTTTTCCCTCTGACAGCCGAGGAAACACCAAAACCCAGGAGTTCCATGGAGAAATCGTCTCTCCAGGCTCCGATTTTCCTTCCAACCCCAGCAGTAGGAAAAAGGGGAAGGAAAACATCAGGAAGGAGCTTTATTTGGCACTTTTAGACCATTTTTTCTTCTTTTCCACCACTCCTTTCCCCTTTTCCATCACATTTTGATGATTTTTCACTGATTTTTCCCTTCTCCACCACTTTTTGCTGATTTCCCATCACTTTCTGCCCCCTTCCCATCACTTTTTGCCAACAGGATCCCGTTTTTTTTCCCTCTGACAGCCGAGGAAACCCCAAAACCCAGGAGCTCCATGGAGAAATCGTCTCTCCAGGCTCCGATTTTCCTTCCAACCCCAGCAGCAGGAAAAAGGGGAAGGAAAACATTGGAAAAGAGCTTTACTTGGCACTTTTACACCATTTTTTCCTCTTGTCCACCACTCCTTTCCCCTTTTCCACCACGTTTTGACTATTTCCCACCATTTTTTCCCCTTTTCCACTGATTTTTGCCCATTTCCCATTACATTTTTCCACTTTTCCACCATTTTTGCCCATTTTCCACCCCTTTTTGCCCCTTTCCCATCACTTTTTGCCAACAGGATCCCATTTTTTCCCTCTGACAGCCAAGGAAACACCAAAACCCAGGAGTTTCATGGAGAAATCCTCTCTCCAGGCTCAGATTTTCCTTTCCAACCCCAGCAGCAGGAAAAAGGGAAGGAAAACTCAGGGTAGGGCTGCTCGGATGTCTCGGACAGTGGCGCCCTTGTTCTCCGCTGGGGCGGGGGAAACTCAATCCCGCTCCCTCCCTGCTCGGAATTCCCATTTTCTCCGTGTTCCAGCAGCACAAAATTCCTTTAATCTGCATTTTCCAGCTGTAAAATCCACCCTCCAAAGGTGCTCAGGAGTAGGTCAGTGTTTCCCACTCCCCCCGAGCACAAATTAAGGGGAAAAAGTGGAATTTCCTCTTCGTGCTCCGTGCAGGAAGAGCCCCAAACCTGGATTTATCTGCCCTGAGCTGGAATTGTTCAGCTGGGAATGGAATCAATCTTCCTTTAGCAGCCTCCCCTCGCCTTCAGAGCAAAAACTGGGGGTAAATGCAAATGAAAATGAAATTTGAAAACGAACAAACCAAAATCAAGAAACAAATGGACCAAAAAACCCCCACAAAAAACCAAAACAAAACCAACAGAAAATAACAAAAAACCCAAAAACACGACCAAAAACCCCACAAAAAAACAACAGAAACAAGAAACCCAAAAAAGGCCTAAAAAAAGCACCACATTTTCATCTATGTTTTTCCATTCTTTTCTCTTTTTTGGCCTTAAATTTAATTCAGGGGAACTGAAAATCTCTTCCCCATTTTCCACCGCTTTTCCCCTCTTTTCCACCATTTTCCCTCTCCTTTTCCACCACTTTCCCCCCCTTTTTCCACAACTTTTTAACCTTTTTTCCACCAACTTTTTTCCCTTTTCCCACAACTTTTTGCCGATTTTCCACAACTTTTTCTCCTTTTTTCCACCACTTTTTTCCATCCTTTTCCACCACTTTTCCCTCCCTTTTCCACCACTTTTTTTTCTTTTTTCCACAACTTTTTTTTCTTTTTTCCTCCTCTTTTTCCCCTTTTCCCACCACTTTTCCCCCCCTTTTCCACCCTTTTTTCCCTACAGGATCCCGTTTTTTGTGTTATTTCTCGCAGCCCCCAGCCCGGGTCATTCCTGAGGGATCCCAGCTGGATGAGCTCAGGTTTCCAGCTGAAAGGAAAAGTCTGGAATCAGCTCCGAGCCCTGACCTGAGCCTGGCCCAGCTCCGGTTTCCAATCCCGGCCCTGCTGGGCTCAGCTTACGCGGAAAATAAAAGAGCAGGAGGCTCCCGGTGCCAGAAAGGAGGGAAGGACAATCCCATTCCAGGATCCCGCTGTTTTGGGGTGTGGAATGGGGGGTTTGGAGGATTTTGCGGTGAGCTGGAAGCATTCCCAGGTTCTCTGGGATTTTGGGGTGAGCTGGAAGCATTCCCAGGTTCTCTGGGGTTTTGGGGGGAGGTGGGGAGCATTCCCAGGTTCTCTGGGATTTTGGGATGAGTTGG
>VZTZ01034651.1:60252-86008 GCA_013400955.1 Drymodes brunneopygia
AAAACAAAAACAAAAACAAAAACCCAAAAACAAAAAAAAACCCAAAAACAAATCACAAAAAATCCAAAAAAAACCCCAAAAAACCCAAAAACCAAAACCAAAACCAAAAAACCCACCACAAAACTCACAAAATTACCACAAACTAAACAAAACCAAACAAAAAAAAACCCCAAAAAATCACAAAAACCCCACAGGAAACCCCCACAACAAAACCCCGCTAAAACCTCAAAATGACCCCACAAAAAACCCTAAAAAAGCCAAAACCAAACAAACACCATAAAAACCCTACAAAGAGCCCTGAAGCTCTCCTGGGGCAGTGGCACTAAAGGAGCTGCTCCCATCCCTCCTTCCCAAGGATAATTCCATGGATCCATTGGGATGGCGGCGTTTCCACACCTGGCAGAGAGAGGAGAACAAGGAAAGTCCTTCCAGCTGCCGGCCCCAAAGCCCCGGGGGATCCAATCCCAGGATCCATCGGCTCCTGCTCTGTTCCCAGAGAGCCTCGGGGGCCCTGGGAGCTCCTTCCCTTCTCCTCCGCATGGAATTCTGCCAGGGGAGGGGCTGGGATGGAATTGCCAGATTTGCTGGGGCTGCCCCTGGATCCCTGGCAGTGGCCAAGGCCAGGCTGGACATTGGGGCTGGGAGCAGCCTGGGACAGTGGGAGGTGTCCCTGGGGTGGGATGGGATGAGCTCTGAGGTCCTTCCAACCCAAATAATCCCAGAATTCTGCGGTTCCATGGAGTGAAGCAGCAGGAGGGCAGAGCTGGGAGCTGAGCTGGAGATGCCCCTCACATTCCTGGGTCCCTCCATCTCCCCCATCCCAAATTATTGGGGATGGAAGGGATGAAACTCCTGCTGTGGGAGGGAAAATCCTCCCCCTGTGCTGGCCAAGGAGAGGGAAACTGAGGCAGAGCAGGGAATGCCCGGCAGTGAGAAATTCCAGCATTTTCTCCATAAATAAAAGCAGCCTTTGCTCCACTCCCGCTTCCCGAGCTGGATTGGTGGGAGGGACACAGGGGACGGGCTCCAGGGCCTGCTGCCACCACATTTCCATCATTCCTTGGACAAACCCCTGGATTTTCCTGCTGGAAATGGGACAGCAGGAGGATTTCTGCCCCTTTAACTTCTCCAGGAGCCCAGGGCAGCGCTGTGCCCCAGCAGGGCAGCCAGGATGGGCAATATTCCCCAATTTCCCAAGGTTTCCCATGGAAGGGGGATCTCCAGGGGCTGGAGCAGAGGTCAGGGGAGCTGATGTGCATTCCCCAGGGATGGATGAATCCTGGGAATGGCTCCAGGCCACAGAACTGAGCCCGGGCACCCCACAGGGCCCTGGAGCAGGATCTGACCCTGGGGTGATCCCATGTGGGATTGGGAGCATCCCTGACATCCAGGGGGGAAATGAGTCCAAAAAGCAGCTGGGCAGCATTTTCCCAGAGCCTGGAATAATCTGGGAGAGGATCCAGCTGTCCTGGCCTCCACCTCACACAACCTCCCCTGGAGGGGTGACAAAAGCCCAAATTTGGGGTGTCAGGGCCGTGACCTGAGCCAGCAGCTCTGCCAAGCACCACACATGAGGCTCCCAGGAAAAGAAAATCAAACTAAAGAGATGAAAAAAGCCACCAGATAAAGAAAGAAAAAAAAAAGCTTTCAGCTCACCAGTTGGTTTTCTTTTCTTTTCTGGCTTTTTTTTGTTTTCAGATCTAAAATTGATTAAAATAAACCCGAGGATCTGACTGAGCTGTTTCTATTTAGAACCTGAATAAGGACTGGTGAGCCCAAAAGCTGATCTGCTTTGGAGCTTTTTTTCCCCCCAACCGTATCAGTTGCTCTAATAAAAGATCCGGCCTCTCCCTGGCAGCCTCCTCAAATCCTCCGGCTGCCACATGGAAAAAAAACCTCCCCCAGCCCAGATTTCTGTTCAGCACAGGAGCAGCGAGGCCCCAGCTCACCCAGCTGCTGCTCCATTTGAAAAGGGAAATCAGCAAAAAGCGAGGATTTGCCTTAAAAATTCTGCCTCTTTCTGCTGGGGTGTTTGCAGGGCTGTTGGTGGTTACCCCTAAAATATTCCCAGAAATCGTGGGAGCTCAGCCAGCAGCAGGAATGATGCTGGAAAGGCCGTGGGATGTGGTTGGTGAGCGAAGGGAGCAGCTGTGCCCCTGTGCTGGGCTGTGCCTGGCTCACCTCAGCCCTTTTCCTGCCTCTGGAAATGTGGGATATCCAGGGGAGCTGATCCGAGCTGAGCAACGTTTTTGGGATGCTCCGACAGGGATTCATGGGATCACAGAAAACCCTGAGCTGGGAGGTGATGCCTGAAGGATTTTTTGCTTTTTCTCCCAAACACCTTTTCCACAGTTCCCTATCCCCACAGGTATCAGCAGGCACACCTGTGATGCTTTAGGTGTGAGAACTCAGCCTGGGTTCTGGGTGTCCTGCAGGAGCCCAAAGAGCCCAGAGCTGCAGAGTCAGGAGAGCAAACATTCCATTGCTGGGAGAACTCAAGGGCCCCTGGCAGGACAGATTCTGGAAACTGGAAGTGAGCCCAGCCCAGCCCCTGATTGGGCCCTCTCGTTAGATATGCTAATGAGTAAGGGCTTTAATTGTCCACTCGATTGGGGCTGGGGGGACATTGTGACCTTGCTGTCACCTGGGTGAGCAATGCCTGGAATGGGATCCTATTAAATACCGAGGGGAACGACCCCCAACCCTCTGAGCCTGTCTGGGCTTTGATTTCCTAAGAGCAGGAAAAAGGCATCAGAGGGACCCCAAGGATCACCCAGTCCAGACCCTGGTCCTGCACAGATCCCCCAAATCCCCCCCTGGGCATCCCTGGCAGTGCTGTCCGAGCATTCACGGAGCTCTGGCAGCCTCGGGAATGTCACCATTGCTGTTCCCTGGGGGTGGGGATCAAAACCCCGGGATGGGGAAGGGACTGTGCTCCCCCAGCCCAGCCCTCCCTGAGCTCCCAGTCCCCAAATTCCAGCCTGAAAACACAGACTGGGACGGGCTGGGAGGGACCTGCAGGTGCCGCAGCCCCGCCCTCCTGGGGACATCCCGGGATTGTGTCCCTGCAGCTCCCGGATCTCGGCGGGAAGGACACTCCTGTCACTGTCCCAGGGCTCTGTCACCCCACGGGGACAAAACCCTTCCCCACGCTCAGGGGATGCCCCAGCAATGCAGAATCTCCAAATCCAGGATATTTTTCTCCTGCTGGTGGCACTTCCAGCCCTGGCAGCCGGGCTGGCCCCGCTCCTCACCCACCACCAGCGGGGTTTGGCCCTGCCAGGCTCATCCCGTGCTGCCGCGGCCAGTTCAGCGAGGGACAGGATTAGGGATGTGACAGGGAGGGATTACCCAGAGCCCTGCCCAGCTCCCGGCAGCTCGGGGGGAGGGTGCAGGAAACCTCGGGGCTCTGCATTTCATGGATTTTTTANCTGGAAAGGCCGTGGGATGTGGTTGGTGAGCGAAGGGAGCAGCTGTGCCCCTGTGCTGGGCTGTGCCTGGCTCACCTCAGCCCTTTTCCTGCCTCTGGAAATGTGGGATATCCAGGGGAGCTGATCCGAGCTGAGCAACGTTTTTGGGATGCTCCGACAGGGATTCATGGGATCACAGAAAACCCTGAGCTGGGAGGTGATGCCTGAAGGATTTTTTGCTTTTTCTCCCAAACACCTTTTCCACAGTTCCCTATCCCCACAGGTATCAGCAGGCACACCTGTGATGCTTTAGGTGTGAGAGCTCAGCCTGGGTTCTGGGAGTCCTGCAGGAGCCCAAAGAGCCCAGAGCTGCAGAGTCAGGAGAGCAAACATTCCATTGCTGGGAGAACTCAAGGGCCCCTGGCAGGACAGATTCTGGAAACTGGAAGTGAGCCCAGCCCAGCCCCTGATTGGGCCCTCTCGTTAGATATGCTAATGAGTAAGGGCTTTAATTGTCCACTCGATTGGGGCTGGGGGGACATTGTGACCTTGCTGTCACCTGGGTGAGCAATGCCTGGAATGGGATCCTATTAAATACCGAGGGGAACGACCCCCAACCCTCTGAGCCTGTCTGGGCTTTGATTTCCTAAGAGCAGGAAAAAGGCATCAGAGGGACCCCAAGGATCACCCAGTCCAGACCCTGGTCCTGCACAGATCCCCAAAATCCCACCCTGGGCATCCCTGGCAGTGCTGTCCGAGCATTCACGGAGCTCTGGCAGCCTCGGGAATGTCACCATTGCTGTTCCCTGGGGGTGGGGATCAAAACCCCGGGATGGGGAAGGGACTGTGCTCCCCCAGCCCAGCCCTCCCTGAGCTCCCAGTCCCCAAATTCCAGCCTGAAAACACAGACTGGGACGGGCTGGGAGGGACCTGCAGGTGCCGCAGCCCCGCCCTCCTGGGGACATCCCGGGATTGTGTCCCTGCAGCTCCCGGATCTCCGCGGGAAGGACACTCCTGTCACTGTCCCAGGGCTCTGTCACCCCACGGGGACAAAACCCTTCCCCACGCTCAGGGGATGCCCCAGCAATGCAGGATCTCCAAATCCAAGATATTTTTCTCCTGCTGGTGGCACTTCCAGCCCTGGCAGCCGGGCTGGCCCCGCTCCTCACCCACCACCAGCGGGGTTTGGCCCTGCCAGGCTCATCCCGTGCTGCCGCGGCCAGTTCAGCGAGGGACAGGATTAGGGATGTGACAGGGAGGGATTACCCAGAGCCCTGCCCAGCTCCCGGCAGCTCGGGGGGAGGGTGCAGGAAACCTCGGGGCTCTGCATTTCATGGATTTTTTAGGGTGTAATAGAACCTAGAGAGGCTAAAATGCTGAATTCTCCATGGGAGAGGCAAGAGAAAACCTCGGGACTCTGCCTTTCATGGATTTTTGGGGTGTAATAAAACCTGGGGAGGTTGAAATGCTGAAATCCCCCGTGGGACAGGCACAGGAAAACTCGGGGCTCTGCATTTCATGGAATTTTAGGGTGTAATGAACCAGGATTTACCTGGAGATGCTGAAATGCTGGAAGTTCCCATGGGAGAAGCACAGGAAACCCCAGGCCCCTGCATTTGGTGGGTTTTTAGGGTTTCATAAAACCTGGGGAGACTGAAATGTTAAAATTCCCTGTGGGACAGGCACAGGAAACCTCGGGGCTTTGTATTTCATTGATTTTTAGGGTGTAAGGAACTAGGATTGACCTGGGGACGCTGAGATGCTGAAATTCCCACTGGGAGACGCACAGGAAACCTCGGGGCTCTGAGTTTGGTGGATTTTCAGGGTGTAATAAAACCTGGGGAGGCTGAAATGCTGGAATTGCCTGCGGGATGGGCACAGGCAGGAATAGGTGGGTGGGAAATCCACTGGAGGGGGCGAACAATCCCTGTCCGACCAACGGGACGCGTCTTCCCAGGAATTTCTAACCCTCGGCACCCCCCCCTCGTCAGCCAGGGGGAAACTGAGTCACGGAGCCGATCCCGGCGGGGCCGGGTCACCGCTCCTGCGACATCACCGGGAATCACCTCTGGAACCGGCGGGACTCTCCCGTGCTCTTCCCTACATCCCAAACCCCAAAAACCTCCCCGCTGCACCCGAGCTCGTGCTTATCCCAGCTCCGTCCCGTCCGCTTCCCAAAAAGCGCAATCCACGTGTCTCCGGATAAACCCCCTATTTTTAGCAGCTCCTATCGCGGGCCCTGGGGCTCGTGGCATTCCCGGATTTCGGACGAAGCATCAATCCCGGGATGGGGGAGGCACAGGGACACCGGGCAGGACAACCCCAGGGCACGGAGCTGACCCTTTTTGGGGAGGAGGAGGCGCTGTGCCCTGCACCCACCTCCAAGTACCGAAAATAAAGTGCTTTTTTTGTCCCCCGCGCTCACCTACAATTATCCCAAATGAAGGGTTATACACACCGGCCTGTGCTCAAAATGCGGATTTGTGCTCCCAGCCCAAGCCTGGAGTGGGAATTCTGGAAAAGGGCTGATGGTTCTGCTCTCCCCGGCCCCCAAACCCTGCCAGGACCTGGCTGCGGGAACAGGGGACAGCCCCACTGCCCCCATATCCCTTTCGGGGTGCTGCTCCGTGTCCATCCAACATCCCAGGGGTGACGTCCTGAAATCCTCCAGGAAAACTCTCCAGGAAAACCCTCCAGGAAAATCCTCCCGGGAAATCCTCCAGGAAAACCCTCCAGGGAAATCCTGCCCCTGGATGCCGGGAGTGAGGTGGGGCAGGGACCTCAGCCTTTACCCAGAGAGGGCAGAAATGCCCCGACCTCCCCCATGTGCACAGAACTCCCCCCATCCCAAAAAACATCTCCAGTGCCATCCATCAGCAGCCCCGAAAAACCGGGAATGTCCCGAGCTGGCAAAGGCCACCCTGTCCCTCAGGGTGACACCATTGTCACCCAGGGCACCCCAATCTCTAATGGCCAGCACCCCATGGCTCAATTCCCCACCCCCAGGTGCCAGCAGCTCCCTCTGTCCCTCCCGTCCTCCTGTCCCTGTCTCCCTCTGTCCCTCTGCCCCTCTGTCCCACTCTCCCTCTCTCCCTTCTGTCCCCCATCCTTCTGTCCCTCCCGTCCCTGTCCCTCTGTCCTCCTCCCACCTCCCACTCTGTCCCTCCTGTCCCTCTGTCCCTGTCTCACTCTGTCCCTCTGTCCCTCCTGTCCTTCTGTCCCTCCTGTCTCTGTCTCACTCTGTCCCTCTGTTCCTCTCCCGCTCTGTCCCCCTCTCCCTCCCTTCTGTCCCTCCCGGACCTCTGTCCCTCCCGTCCCTCTGTCCCTCCTGTCCCTCTGTCCCTCCTACCCCCGTCCCTCTGTCGCTGTCCCTCCCATCCCTCCTGTCCCCTGGGTTTATCCCCCTAAGCCGATTGCGGCGCCGGCGCTGCCCGCGCTGACCCTCCGGTGAGTGGCGGCCACCAGGTGAGGCAGGAGCCGCCTCCAGGGATTACAGGGAATTATGGCACCGCTCGGACGGGTGACAGCAGCCACGCGGAGCCACCAGCAGCCGGGGTGGCACCTGGGAGAGGCTCCCAACCAAGAGATTCCTACGGAGATCCCAACCGAGTGCAGGGACGGGTCCCCCTGTTCTCAGGGAATGGCTTCCCAGTGGCAGAGGGCAGGGCTGGATGGGAGATTGGGAAGGAATTGTTCCCTGGGAGGCTGGGGAGGGGCTGGGATGGAATTGCCAGATTTGCTGGGGCTGCCCCTGGATCCCTGGCAGTGGCCAAGGCCAGGCTGGACATTGGGGCTGGGAGCAGCCTGGGACAGTGGGAGGTGTCGGGGTTGGAACTGAATGATCCTTAAATTCCCACCCAAGCCATTCTGGGATCCTTCACCTCAATCCCAGACACGACAGGTGGGTCTGGCCCAAAGCTTCCCAAGACAGGTGGGGGATGCCCTTGGGATGTTTTCCCTCTGTTCCCATAACCACGGCTGCACCTGGCTCCAAACTCAGCCCCTGAAGCTGGAACCCACCCCTGCCACCCCAAAACAAGGAGTGCCCCCAAGCCAGTCCCTCTGGGGACACGGGGAGGCTCTGAGGGGGATTCTCCCTGAGGGCTGAGCCCCTCCCCGGGACATTCTCGCATGGATTCAGTTCCCACTGCAGGATCCACCCCGGGGCTGAGCGGGGGCCGCTCCTGCAGGGCCCAGATGGCTCCCGGGTTCCTAATCCCACCCGTGTGGGCGAGGAGGGTGCCAGAGCCTCCGGGAGGCAGCTGGGGATGGGGAAAGCCACGGGGGAGGAGTGTCCCATCGCAGGGGACAGAAACACGGAGCTTTGGAGGGGGATGGGCCGCGGGGTGGGGGCTGTGGCAGCTCTGAGATGCTCCCGGGGGATCCATCCCCCCCTCCCTGTGGGACAGCACAAGAAAACTCGCGGAAAAATCCACAGGGAGCACAGGAACAGCCCCAGGCTGCAGCACTGGATGCATTTTCAGGGCTGGTCGGGCACTGCTGGCACGAGACTGCTCCACACCCGGGAGCCGAGGCCACAAAAATCCAGGGAAAAGCAGCTCCATGCCTGAAGGAGCTGCAGGAAATCCTCTGCACGGTCCATTCTAGGTTCAAATACCCCCAGTCCAGGTGTATCCCACCAACCTGCACCTTGGGATCATGGATTCATGGAATGGTTGGGACTGGAGGGTCCTTTAACCCATCCAGTGCCACCCCTGCCATGGCAGGGACACCTCCCACTGTCCCAGGCTGCTCCCAGCCCCAATGTCCAGCCTGGCCTTGGCCACTGCCAGGGATCCAGGGGCAGCCCCAGCAAATCTGGGAATGCTGTTCCAGTGTCCCACTACTGTAATTGCAAATATTTTCCCTCCCAGATCTCATCTAAATGTCTCTTATTTTAATTTAAAGCCATTTTCCCTTGTCCCGTCACAACAGCCCTGGCTGAAGCTGTCCCCGAGGCACCGAGGAGATGGAGCTGCTGGAAAAGGGCTGGATCCAGGCTCGGATCTCTCTCCATGGGTAACAAATCCCGGTTTTCTCTCCCTGGTGACTGTGCTGGACACGCCGTGTCCGTGCTCAGCTCCTCATCCTGACACAGAGTGTGCAGAGCAGAGGCCACTGCTGCTGCCATTGCACACCTGGATGGCTCCCGTTAATTTACAGGGAAAAAAAAAAACCATGGAAAACTGCAGAGGGAGATGGGAAACGTGGGAACCCAAAGAGATGGATGCAAAAACGAGTCAGGAGGATTTGGCAAAGCATGGTTAGAGCAGGACACGGAGCAGATGGGCTGGTGGCACGTCCCCATCTGGGTTGGTGGCACGTCCCCATCTGGGTTGGTGGCACGCCCCCATCTGCGCTGGCTCCATGGGGATGCTCCCAGCTGGGGATTTGGAGGGGTTTTGTGTCCTGGGATGTGCCGGGAGCGGAGGGAGGAGGAGCAGGAGCCGCACGAGGCGGGGCTGAGCTGTGGGTGCTGCAGGGCTGAGGGGTTGGGGATTGTTCTCCCGAACGCCAGATCCCACCGGGACAGAAATATCCCCTGACTGCAGCACAGGGAATCCCTGCCACCACCACAGGCTGCACGCCAGGACCCAGAGGGGCACCCTGGGAGCTGAGTTTGGGTTTCCAGAGCTCCCAGAGACCCTTTCCAGCCTCCTCTTCCTCACCACTCCCGAGCAATCCAGGCCAGATCCCGCTCCCACCTCGGGCTGTGTTCCCAGCACAGGAAGGACCTGGAGCTGCTGGAGAGAGCCCAGAGGAATCCACGGAGCTGCTCCAGGGCTGGAGCCCCTCTGGAGCCAGGCTGGGAGAGCTGGGGGTGCTCCCCTGGAGAGGAGAAGGCTCCAGGGAGAGCTGAGAGCCCCTGGCAGGGCCTGAAGGGGCTCCAGGAGAGCTGCAGAGGGACTGGGGACAAGGCCTGGAGGGACAGGAGGCAGGGAATGGCTTCCCAGTGGCAGAGGGCAGGGCTGGATGGGAGATTGGGAAGGAATTGTTCCCTGGGAGGCTGGGGAGGGGCTGGGATGGAATTGCCAGATTTGCTGGGGCTGCCCCTGGATCCCTGGCAGTGGCCAAGGCCAGGCTGGACATTGGGGCTGGGAGCAGCCTGGGACAGTGGGAGGTGTCCCTGCCATGGCAGGGGCGGTACTGGATGAGTTTTAAATCTCCCTTCCCACCCAAACCATTCCGGGATTCCATCATACCACAGCTCCACAAAAACACGGGATTTTTGTTTCCTCAACCCTCGGACCTGACGCCTCAGTCCCAGCTCTCCCCCGGAGCCGATCCGGGAGCTCCGAGAAGAGCGCCGTGCTGAACAATGAAAAGGCGAGGAAAAGAGCAATTCCCGTTTTTTTACAGCCAGCCAAGCGCAGCCCCGACCCTCCCACCCCTCCCTGGCTCAGCCGATCCCGGCGCTGAGATCCCAGCAGGAATTCACATCCCTTCGATCCCACAGATCCCGGCCTTTCCCAGGGCAAAACCCTTCCCCCCAAAAGGCTTTGGGCTGTTTGGGGAGCCCCATCCCGGCTCCTCGGGCGCTGGGGAAGGGCTCAGGGCGCTCCGGCTCACGTTGCCGGTTGGATTTCCAGTGGAACAGGCAGGACAATGGCGCATTGTGCGCCGGGGAGAGGAAAATGATCTCATGGTGTTTGTGCAAGGAAAGGTTTCGCTGGAAACGCCTGCGAGCCGGGGGGAATCAGCCCCGGCGGAGCCGCCACCGTGAACGCTCCTCCAAACGCTTCTCCCGGAGCGCTCCCATGGGGAACAGCCGGGGCTCGGCCCCCCAGGCCCGGCGGGGACGGCAGGAGCGCCACGGGCTGATTTGGGGACGCGGGGACACAGCCCGGGAACCCAGAGCCAGCCCCAAACCTCTTCTGCTTTCGGGCCCGCGTGGTGCCCGCGCCAGCAGCCCTGACTCAGGAGGCAGAAATCCCCCTGCTCCGGGGCCACCGCCGTGTCACCTCCTCCCAAGGGCACAGAGCCACCTCCCTCCATGGGGACACAGGCCCGGAGGGAGCTGTCCCACTGTGCGTGGTGTTGGAGGCACCGGGACTGCTTTTCCCCCTAAGGAGGCTCAGGAAAAGCCGGGATCACTCCCAGAGGAATCCCCTGGGAGCTGGGGGTGGCTTTGGAGAGCCAGGGCGCTGTCGCTGTGCCAGGGCGCTGTCACCGTGCCAGGGGACGCTCCCCCGAGGCAGCTGCGGGAGTAAAAAGCCTCTTAACGACCACAGAAAGCAATCGTGGGGTTTCTTCCCATTTTATTTTGCTCCTTAAATGCCACTTCATTTGCTGGGATCGGCTTAATTGTGGTCATTAAGGGGGCGAGGGGAAGGCTGAGCCCCCCAGGGATGGGCTGGGAGAGGAGAGGAGGGATCCAGGGGCAGATTTCCTAGAGGGAACATCCTCCAGCCCTACAAATCATTCCCCTTTCCCCAAATCCTTCCTCCCCGACGGCTCCTCTCCCTCCCAGCCGCCGCCTCAGTTTCCCCATTCCCTCCTCGTGCTGCAGTTTGGGGGCACCTGGGGCCTCCCCCAGCCCTGAGCTCCAGCGACAAAGGGATTGTCACAATTTAGGGGGATTTTCCAGCATGGAAAAGAGGGAACCTGAGACCTTCTGCAGCCCCAAGCAAAGGGAGCAAAGGGATAATCGTAATTCAAGGGGATTTTCTGAGCAGCAACATGGAAAAGGGGGGACCTGAGACCTGGCCCAGCCCCAAGCCCCAGGAGCAAAGGGATTGTCACAATTTAGAGATTGTCACAATTTAGGGATTGTCACAATTGAAAGGATTTTCCAGCATGGAAAAGGGGCTCTGGATCAGGCAGAGGGGCCACATCCTGTCCCTGCAGGGAGGGTGAGCAGCAGGGCCCACAGAGCTGGGGGTTCCCTCTGCTTTAACAGATTTTGGCGTGTTTTGTGCAAACCCCACCAATCCCACAAGTGGGAATGTTCTTCCTGAACTGCTCCTGATGGGCCAGCCTGGAAATCCCCACTGGCTGCCCCCATAAGGTTCTCCCTCCTTGGAGTTCCCCCAAGGGCATCGCCCCAGCCCCGAATCCACCTAGAAAAGCTTCAGGCTTTTCACATGAAGTTGGAAAAGGGTTTTTCTCTCATTTTGGGGGATGCAGGAAGCATCCAGGCCCATCCAGGTCACACAGCCACAGGATTCTGGAATCACTGAGGTTGGAAAATCCCCCTGAGCCCACGGTGTCCAACATTAACCCAGCGCTGGGTGGTGCCCGCTCACCCCTGTCCCCAGGTGCCACATTCTTTAAATATTTCCAGGGATGGGCACTCCAAACCTCCCTGGGCAGCTGTGCCAGGGCCTGACAAACTTTTCCACGGGGAAATTTTTCTTGATATCCCCCCTGAGCCTCCCCTGGCCCAGCCTGAGGCCGTTCCCTCTCCTCCTGTCCCTGTTCCCTGCCAGCAGAGCCCGACCCCCCCTGAGCCCCCTCCTGTCAGGGACTTGTGCAGAGCCACAAGGTCCCCCCTGAGCCTCCTTTGCTCCAGGCTGAGCCCCTTCCCAGCTCCCTCAGGAAGTCTCCAGCCCTTTCCCAGCTCCCGACAAACTCATTAAAGCCTGGGAATGTGGGGGTGATGGGTCCAGGCTGTGTTTAAGTGTCAGGGAAAGGACAGAGCTGTCACTGCCCTAAAACCAACCCTCACCTGTCTGCCCCTAAAACGGTGCCAGTCCCGTTACTGGAGACCCCCCAGAATCTGTTCTGGTGCTGAGCCACAGCTCATGAACCTCTGATAATGATTAATCGGGAATATATTCCAGACTTGCAGGCAGATTCAGATCAACACCAGCTCCCCTTCCCCACAGGCAGGACTCAAAACTGGGGAAAATCCCAAGCAGCCCTTTTCCCTCTGCTCCTGGCGTTTAATTAGGATTATCCCATCCATGAAGGTGCTTTTCTGCCCCAGCAGCAGGGCCCGGTGTTTGCCAGCTCCTGTGCGTCCAACAGGAAGGAGTTCCTGCCCACCTTCCTGGGGGTCGTCATGGAAATGGAAAGCGGGGTTGATTAAGATGCTGCCAAATCCGCGATTTCCAGCTGGAGCCCAGCCTGGAGGGGGTGGGAGCAATCCAGGGCTGAGTTTGGGGGGAAGCCTCGGAGGGAGATCCAGCCCCCGCATGGGATGGATTGGGGAGCCTGGACAAGCCCCCGGCTTTGCACGAGCAGCTGGGAAAGGGTTTTTCCATGAGGAATTAACCCCCCCAAACAGCGGGAAGCCGGCTGGGATCCACAGGCTGGTATGGAGTCACCCATCCTGGGACAGGGGGGAAGGTTTCAGGGGCACAAATCCCCGGGAAGCGACCCCACAGCTCCACCCCAAAGCCTCCCCCGAGCATCCCCCGGGGTGGGAGCGGGGCCGGGCCCGGGGCGGGGCCCTCGGAGGGGCCGGAGCGGGGACACGGCCGAGCCCGTCAGGAGCGGCCAGAAATAGCCCCGATTTCCATATGTAGGACGGGGCGGCCACGCCAGCACAGCCACGACCTACTTTCCACGGGCCCGGCGGGGCCCTGCGCTCGCCCGGGGCTGCGGCGGCTCCGCGGGGCCCGCCCGGAGCCACCCCCATCCACAGGGATGGATCCCCCCGGGATGGATCCCACCGGGATGGATCCCAGAGGGGTGAATCCCAGCGGGGTGAATCCCCCCGGGATGGATCCCAGCGGGATGAATCTCACCGGGATGGATCCCTCCGGGATGGATCCCAGCGGGATGGATCCCAGCGGGGCGAATCCCACCGGNCCCAGAGGGGTGAATCCCAGCGGGGTGAATCCCCCCGGGATGGATCCCAGCGGGATGAATCTCACCGGGATGGATCCCTCCGGGATGGATCCCAGCGGGATGGATCCCACCGGGGTGAATCTCACCGGGATGGATCCCAGCGGGATGGATCCCCCCGGGATGGATCCCAGCGTGGTGAATCTCACCGGGATGGATCCCAGCGGGATGGATCCCCCCGGGATGGATCCCAGCGTGGTGAATCTCACCGGGATGGATCCCAGCGGGATGGATCCCCCCGGGATGGATCCCAGCGTGGTGAATCTCACCGGGATGGATCCCAGCGGGATGGATCCCCCCGGGATGGATCCCAGCGTGGTGAATCTCACCGGGATGGATCCCAGCGGGATGGATCCCCCCGGGATGGATCCCAGCGTGGTGAATCTCACCGGGATGGATCCCAGCGGGATGGATCCCCCCGGGATGGATCCCAGCGTGGTGAATCTCACCGGGATGGATCCCAGCGGGATGGATCCCCCCGGGATGGATCCCAGCGTGGTGAATCTCACCGGGATGGATCCCAGCGGGATGGATCCCCCCGGGATGGATCCCAGCGTGGTGAATCTCACCGGGATGGATCCCAGCGGGATGGATCCCCCCGGGATGGATCCCAGCGTGGTGAATCTCACCGGGATGGATCCCAGCGGGATGGATCCCCCCGGGATGGATCCCAGCGGGGTGAATCTCACCGGGATGGATCCCTCCGGGATGGATCCCAGCGGGATGGATCCCACCGGGGTGAATCGCACCGGGATGGATCCCCCCGGGATGGATCCCAGCGGGGTGGAACCCCCGGGATGGATCCCAGCGAGATGGATCCCCGCTATCGCCGCATCCCAGCGCTGCACCCCCATCCCGCAGCTCCCGGGGGATGCGCGGCTGCTCCGCCCGGATCCCGCCGGGAAGGGGCGGTGGGCTCGGAGCATCCATCGGGATTCATCCCGCCGCCCCGGCTCCCGCTGCTCCACAAAGAGCCCCTCGCTCCGCAGGCGCGCCCTCCACGCTCTATTTTTAATTTTCTAAACCTTTTTGCAACGCCGAGCGGAGAGCCAGGAGCTTTTCCCGGCGCCTCTGGGATGCTCCTGCCTTTCAGGGCCGCACAAACCGATTGGTTTCCGTGTGAACACGGCTTTTTCCATTAAGGGAAAAAAAAGCCCAACCCTAATCCACCGCTGCTGAGCGTCTTCCCTCTCACAGGCAGCGTCCACCTGCGGGGCTGGATTGGGGACGGCACTGGGAAGTCCCCGAGGAGAGAAATGCCGATATTTATTCCCCAACCTGTTGTTTCCCTCAGCAAATAATCAGGCAGGAAGGAGCTTCCTGTTCTTTCTACAGCAGCAAGGATTTTAAGCAGCCCGAGGCTGCCGGTGGAAATGTCCCTTCCTGACACGTTTGGTGTCGCTTGTCCCGAGCTGTTCAACGCTCCCGGTCTCGCTGGGGAATTAAAATTTATTGTTGGAGAGGGAAAATCAAACCCAACTCCAGCAGCTCTGGGACCCAGCCTGGCAGCAGGTGAGGAACAAATAAATTATGAGGGGGTTTGGCTGCACCTGAGGCCTCTCTTGGCAGCCAGAGCAGTTTGGTTCGGTGCCAGGTGGCTGAAAGCACCGCAGGAAGGGACAAAAAGGAGCAGGGGAAATGTTCTGCCCGGCCAGGGAGGGGAAGGATGAGGAGAAACCTCGTTTGGCTGAGGGGGGTGCTCAGGGCAGCGCCCAGCAGCATCCCTGGGAGGGGACAGGGACCAGAATCCCAACGGTGGGAATGTCAGATGGACCAGGATCCTTCCATTGGAATGGGCACCAGGATCCTTCCATGGGAATGGGCACCAGGATCTCCTCATGGGAATGGGCACCAGGATCCTTCCATGGGAATGGGCACCAGGATCCTTCCATGGGAATGGGCACCAGGATCCTTCCATGGGAATGGGCACCAGGATCCTTCCATGGGAATGGACACCAGGATCCTTCCATGGGAATGGGCACCAGGATCCTTCCATGGGAATGGGCATCAGGATCCTTCCATGGGACCCAGCATCTCCATATGGGAATGGATCCCAAAATCCCTGCACAGGGACAGGTACCAGCACCTCCATATGAGAAGGGTTCCCACCATCCTTCCATGGGAATGGCTTCCAAAATCCCCACAGAGGGACAGGCACCAACATCCCCACATGGGAATGGGTCCCAGCATTCCCACACAGGGACAGGTACCAGAACTTCCATATGGAAATGGCTCCCAGCATCCCAGGCCGACAGCACCCAGCCCGGCCCGGCCTCCAGCCTCACCACCTCAAACCCCACAAGTGTCACCCTGCTTTTTGCAGGGTTCCATGGTTGTCATTTTGCAGTAGAAGTTCCCATGCATTTTCTATAAACACAGTCCTTGTTTTCCGAACTGGCCAAGATTGTTTGGAACTTTTAGATTGTTTTTCATTCCTTTCCCCTAGGGTGGAGAAAGATGATTGACCATGTCTTTATCCTGTGAATTTATGGAGGTGTTAACCTCTTTCACCAATCCCTGATTGTCTTTAGAAACAGATAGAAATGAGAGAATAAAGAAGGGCAGGGCCTTTTTGGGTGGTCCTGCCTGGTGATTCCAGTGCTGCTCTGAAGCCTGCATGTTTCTTTTGTTTCCAGCAGTGCAACACACAAGTTTTCCCACCCAACAATCCAACAAAACAGGAGGAAAATGAGAGCAGGGAGAGCTCCATCCCAAGGGAATGTGAGCCCAGGGCACGGGGATTCCCTGGCAGCAAACAGCAGGAGAAGCTGCTCCTTTCACCCCATCCTCAGCTTGTTCCTCCAGGGAGATGTTCCAGGCCCTGTAAAGAGCAGGGAAGATCCTCTCCCTGCAGTGACCATCCCCATTCCTCAAATTCTCTGCTCTAAGGAGGAGAAGGATCCACTTTGTGCTGGGAAAAGCCCTCCCAGCTCTGTAACCAGCAGGGAAAGCTTCAAAACGGGACCATGGAAGCTCTCACAGCCACCCAAAGTTCTGATTTCACAGTGGGAAGATTTTCCCCGTGGGTTCCATGGCTGGGGTGACCCCTTTGGGAAGGAGCAATGTCCCAAAAGCAAACAAAGCCAATTCCTGAAGCACCAACTGACCCCTCATTTTCAAATCCAGCCAAGTCCACCTTCATTCCCACCAGCTGAGTTCTTCTCTTCCTTGGCAAAAACTTCCCTGCACGTCAGCAGGGCCAGGAAAATCTGTCCCTCCATGTCCCTGTGGCCGCCACCCCCCAGCACCTCTGGCTGCTTCACCCAGCCCTGCTCTTCCTCCCTGGATTTCCCCTCCAGGAATTTTCTTTCCTCTTTTTCACACCAGCTCTGAGCTGTGTGCCAGACAAGCCCTGGTTCCCAAAATCTTGGGGCAGGCAGAGCCCAAATCCGTGCCTGGTCCTGGATCTTGAACCTCTCCCTCACCTCAGAGCTCGCTCTGCTCCTCACTCAGGTTCTAACCTTTGCCAAGGAGAAAAAAAATAATGAAAAATCACCAAAGCCCTGATTTTTATGCAGGGAAGTGCAAAGCTTGAGCAGGCGAGCGTGACCCTCGTGCCCTGCTGCCCGCTGGAGAAACAGCGGATTTTTCCTCTGGAACATCCTGGGTCAAACAAAGCAGCAGCAAAATTCCCCTGATCCTCGGGATTTGGCTGTTTCCCTTCACCTCCCGCCCCATCCTCACCCTGGGCAAGGGAATATCCCCACAGGATAAATCCCACTGAGGCACCGGGGAAGTTCAAATTCGGGGCTTCCCTAATTAGGAGCGACCAGACGCGAGCAGGAAGCACCGACCCCGCTCCGGCCCCGCTGCAAGACCCCGAAAGGAGAAGGAACCCAATTAACTTCTCCCTGCCCTTTCAGTTTGAAACATAACTGAGGCTGGGATGTGTTTGGAGAGCCGCGAGGTCGGGTTTCAGACCGGTTTGGGGGGTTCAGGGCTTGTCCCATCCCCCAGATGGGCTCGGGGAGCACAATCCCGGAGCTGTGACCCCGGCTGAGGTCGGGAAGCGCGGGGAGAACGCTGGGATAACGCACGAGCCGTGGATGTTGAGTTTGGCTTTTTATTTTTTCCTCTCCTCTAATTGCTGCTGCTATTTTCACAGAGCCAGACATTTCCATGATGATTCGCAAGGCCTATAAATGTTTGATGTCCCTCTCCCTCCACGCTCAGGCAGCAACTTCTGCCGGGGATTTTGGGGAAGGAATGCCCGGATTGGAGCAGCCGGGTGGGACAGCGGCTGCAGGGGGAGGATCCAGCCCCGGATCCACATGGAAAGGCTCCATCACACCCCTCTGCTGCTGTCCTCTCCTTCCCCCGGTTCCTAGAAGGAGATCCCACTGCCCCAGCCTCCGTGCAATATGGCTTTGTGCTGCAGGAACCTAAATATAGAGCCTAAACCCTCCGGGGGCTTTGCTTCTCGCTTCGAGGTATTTATAGCTGCAGGCAAACTCCGGCTGGAAGGTTGGGAGCAGCTGGAATTGCAGGGAGCAGGGACCCGGCCGTGCCTGCAGCAGGGATGGGGTTTTGGGGTGACACCCCCAGCCCAGCCCCGATCCTGCTGCTCCCTGACCCTGTGGAATCTCACCAGCCATGGGACCTGGGGGCAGATTTGGGGTTTTAAGGCCGGACCCAGAGCAATGGGGATGAGGCTGAGAGGCTCAGGGCCAGCCCAGCTGCTGCTCTGCAGCTCCTCACAAAAATCCAGGCACCCATTGCTCCAACGGCATTTTCTGGGGATGGGGAGTTCACCCCTGGGAGCATCCGAAGGGGAGCAGGAGGGATGAAATGGTCCCTTCTTCCCAATCCTCAGTGTCCAGCCCGGCTCCTCTCCCATCCCTGCCCCTCACATCCTGATTTAAACAAGTCCACCAGGGAAAGCTCGGGCTGGAGGGAGGGAATGAGGGGGGAGAGGGATGGGGAGGCCCTGGGGCAGCAGCCAATTCCAGATCCAGGGATGGATGCAGGGATGGGACCAGGCTGGAGCTGGCTCTGCATCCCGATCCCACTCCCCTTCCTGCCCTGGAACCCCTGGCAGCACCAGCAGCTGCCTGGGATGGGTTTGGGAATATTTTCATCCAGAGGATTCAGCACTGAGATCACAGACTCAGCCTTGGCTGGAGCTGGTGAGAGAGATCCGGAATGTTGGAGTTGGGTCAGAAGGCAAATCAGCAAGAAAATCCCCTCATTTGGGTTCCTGGGACTCCCTTCCCTCTGGGATGATCCCAGCCAGACCCTCAGCCTCACCCCAGGCCAGTGGGACCAGCAGCCAAAAAGCCCCTTGGGAAAAAAAAAATCACAAAAACCTCACAGAAATGAAGGATTTTTACCAAATCTCAGTCAGAGCCTACACAGAAAAGCCCATGGGATGGATGCTCTTCCCAGATCCCTTCCCAGCACAATTCCCAAGTGCTCCAGGGCTGGAAGAAGCTCCCTGAGCAGGCAGCCCCAAAAAGTTGTGGTTTAGCCCCAAACTCCCATGGTGGGTGGGAGACAGGACCTGGAGCTCGCCCCTGCTGCTGCCTTCCCTGGAATTCCCATTTCCCCTTGGATCAGGGGCTGGTGTCCCAATGGGCACAGGGATGTCCCTGTGAGGGACAGTGTCCATCCCTGCCCACCCAGCTGTGGAATCCACATTCAGTGGATTCCCTCTCTCCTTCCTCCTCCTCCTCCTCCTCCTGGCTGTTGTTGAAGAGCTCTTGCCATGGAAAATAAAGGGATTCAGGATGCTCCAAATCCAGGAGCTGCTCCCATCCCAGCATCCCACCCACAGATCCCGCCAGCATCTTCCCACCTCCACCCCTGGGGGCTTTAGGGACATCTGTGGGACATTTGGGGACACACTGCCAGGTCCTGGCCATGGAGAGGGCCCAGCCCTCTGAGATGGAGGAGCAGGGATTAATTAATCCCAATTAAAGGCAGGAGGGCAAAGGGGAAGAACTGGCTGGGCCACCCCAATCCCAGCACTGGTAACACCCCCAAAATCCAGGGGGTCCTGCCCAGCCCGGAGCCCCCAGCGCTGCAGGAAATGTCCCAGGGCCATGGAATGATCCTGGGATCCAGAGCCAGAGGGTGATCCCAGAATCCAGAGCCAGAAGGTGATCCTGGGATCCAGAGCCAGAAGGTGATCCCAGAATCCAGAACCAGAGAGTGATCCCAGGATCCAGGGCCATGGAACGATCCTGGGATCCAGAGCCAGAGAGTGATCCAAGGATCCAGGGCCATGGAATGATCCTGGGATCCAGGGCCAGAGAGTGATCCTGGGATCCAGGGCTACAGGGTGATCCTGGGATTCAGGGCTGCGGGATGATCCCAGGATCCAGAGCCAGAAGGTGATCCCGGGATCCAGAGCCAGTGGGTGATCCCGGGATCCAGGACACCCATCCCAGCTCCCACCCAAACCAGTCCATTACTGGTAAATGGGGACAAAAGGCTCCTCCCAGCTCCAGGGAAAACAAACCCCAGGAATTCCGTGGATCTGGGATTTTGGAGCCTAGGTGTCCCAGTGGGATGCAATTCCCACATCACAGAGGAGCCTGGGGAGGTGCAGAGGCCCCGTGGCCAATAAACCCCACCCAGGATCCCATTTCATCCCAGTTCCCTGCCCTGATGGATGCCCAGGCCCCCAGTGTCCCCATCAGCACTCTCCCTAATTAACACCGGGGTAATTAATGCCGGGACCCCCCAGGTTTGCACGGGGTGTTTGTAACGATCCTCTGACAGAGGTAGCACAGAGGGCAGCGACCTGCAGCCACCGGGGGCTAATTAGAGCTTAATTAGCACTCATCAGTGCCCCTGCACAGCCCGGACTGGGGAGCAGTGAGCTGGGCAGGCCTCGGGAGCTGGGCAGGAAATTGGAATTATTAAATCCTGGATTAATTCTGGAGGAGGTGACAAAGGCAGCAGTGACACCAAAGCACCCCAAAGTCATGGGGACCTCCCCAAAAAAGGGAACCTCGCCCTCGAAGCCACCTCCAGGGGGGTCCCGGCTGCCTAAAATCCCCCCCATTCCATCCACAAACCCCTGGCAGCTCCGGGATTTTCCACAGGGCTTTGGAACAGCCCAGGCTCCCCAGGTCCCGTCCCAGCTCCGGCTCCAAACCCTGATCCTGGCAGCTGGAGATTCCCACATCTCCCTCAGCTGGCGCTGGAGCCTGACGGAGAGGGGAAAGGGAAACCCAGATGATGCCATTCCCCAAAAAACCTCCAAAATGCGGGGAAAAAAATCGCATTATCCCAGCTTTTTCTGATTGGTCTTCACGGGATACATGGAGAGGTTCCCCAGGGACACAAAGGCCATTCCCAGCACCTGGAAAAGTTGTGATGAGCCCAGATTTGTCTTTAAAAAGCTGAGAATGGTGGATTAACATCAAGTTTGGGGAAGCAAAGGTCCCTGTGTTCTCCCAGACCTGCTGCCTCTGCAGGGACACAAACACAGCGGCTTTCTGTTCCCTTCCAGCTTAACTTGCAAAAATGAGAAATAAACAAGATTTTTTTCTCTTTCAAATGCCCGCTTCGGCCCCAAACTCCCACTCCCTTGCCCCAAAACGCAGCCCTGCGTTGGACTTTTGGCATTTGCTGCCTGAGCATCCCTCCCCATCCCCCCAAACCCTCAGCCAGGCCCCCCCTTCCCTCAGCAGCTCCTGAAACGGCTCCGTTCCCCTCCTCCTCCAGAAAACGGCATTTTTTGGCAAACAAACTGTTTTGCCAACAAGTTGTGCTCCGTGCTGCCTGGGGATGAGGCTTCTCCCGGCTTTTCCCGGCTTTTCCCCGGCTCCAGCCTCCCCCTCCCCACTCCAGATCCCACTTTGGGGCTGCAGCCAGGGGGAATTCGTGCCCAGACTCCCCCACATTGAGGCTCCCCCCCGCTTTTTTCCCAAAACAATCCCTGTTTCTCCACCAGCCGGGGCAGAGGCAGCAGCCCTGAGGTTGCTGCTGTTATTTTTATCTCGAAAGAAAGAGTTTGAGCCGCGGCCAAGCTGTGCTGAGGGAGGGAGAGGATTTGTCGCGGCCACAGCGATGTAAACACGCCCGGCCTCGGTGGGCAGGGCAGGGGGAACGTCCCAGCCCATCCCATCCCATCCCATCGCAATCCAGCCTGGAGAGAGCTGGGATCGCCCGCTCTGGGATGCTCAGGTGGAAAATGTTCGGGTCCCCCCCGTGCAGAGCCACACCCGGGTTCAACGCTGGCTCAGCCAGCCCAGAATTAACTTTTTTTTTTTTTTTGAGATAATTTTAACAAAAATCCCTGGAACAACCGGCTCTAAAAACGCTTTCACCTTCCCACAGCCACGAGGAGCATCCCACAGGATGCCAGGTCCAACCCCATTCCTTCCCGACCACAGGAAGGCCCCAGGACAGAGTTTGGGGGGCAGGTGCTGCACGCCAGGAGCATCCTCTGGATCCAGAGACGTCCCTCCCTCCCGGGCTTCCAGCAGCTCCGTCCTGGAGCTGCTCCGGAGGTCACCGAGACGCTCGGGAGCTCTGCGCGAGGAGCTCGGCTTAAATGTCAAATTAATTAATGGGGAGAGAGGGACGAGTGGCCACGAAAAGCTCCCTGTTCCACCTCCGCGCCAGGGAAGCACCGCTGGACAATCCCCACGGAAAATACTCCCCCCACGGCATGGAGATAAAAGGGAACGGGACAAAGCTCGGGGGGAAAGCTGGGAATGGCACAGAGCAAGGGGAAAAGCTGGGAATGGCACAAAACTCTGGTGGAAAAGGTGGGAAAGGCTCCGCTCCTCCCTCCACAGCCCAGCGGTGGCTCCGGAGCCAGGCAGGGACCAGCGGCCGCTGCCGGGGCCGAGGTGACACCGAGCAGGGCCACGGCCCCTCCCTGCCCGCCGGGGGCTCGGGGGCGTCCCCTGCTCTGCAGGAGAAATCCGAAATCCTCCTCCAGCAGCTGCCGAGCCAAAGGAGCCTCGGGCTGGGCGGGGAGGGTGAGAAGGGAAGGGAGATCCTGGAGGATGCCAGGACCGCATCTCCGGCAAAGGCAGCTCCGTGCTGCTCCCAGGAGAGGCCCAACCACGTTTGAAGGGGGTTCTCCCCCCAAATCCCTGCTCCCCATCCCCCGAGCACCGAGGAGAGCCGGGGCTGAGCCTCCAGGGCAGAACAGCGGCAAAAACCCACCCAGAGCCGGGCAGGGCCGGCCGAGGGCGTGACCGGCCCCAGCTCCTGGAAAGCCGGGAGGGACAGGGACACGGGGACAGAATTAACCGGAGCTGTTAAAGGCTCGGGAAGGGAAGAGCTCCCGGTTCCCAGAGCCCCGCCGGGCCCGGCAGGGTTTGGTACCCGGCTCACGTCCCCGGCACGGGCATTCCCCAGCCCCCGCTGCCGTCTCCCGGGACTGCCGCGCGTCTCCCGAGCGAAAAGGAGCCCTGGGGACACTCGGGGACTTCACTGCCACCGCTGCCACGCCACACACAGCCCGGGGTACGAGGTGACAGCGGCCACAGGACCCTGCACCCCGTGGGGACCCATTCCTTTATTTAATGAGATATTTTTTCCCCTCCGTTTCTCCGTGAAAGAGGAAGGAGCTGGGGTTGAGCTGGGGTTGAGCACGGCTGGATGGGAGAGCTGGGCTGGGCTGAACCCCGTGTGACCCCAGCTCGGTGTCCCCACAAACGGGGCTGGGCTGAACCCCGTGTGACCCCAGCTCGGTGTCCCCACAAACGGGGCTGGGCTGAACCCCGGGTGACCCCAGCTCGGTGTCCCCACAAACGGGGCTGGGCTGAACCCCGGGTGACCCCAGCTCACACCACAGAGCCCCAGTCCACCCCTGGGGGCCGGGCTGAGCCCTGCAAATTCATTTCACCAAACCCCACAGCACCCCCAAACCTCAGGACAGACACCCCCCCTCATGGCCCTGATGCCAAGCTGGAAACCAGGGAGCTGCAGAGAAAACACTGAAAACATCACAGGAATGAGGGTATCCTGTGACCCCCCCAACCCTGGTCGGACCCGGAGATGTGGGGAGGCTGAACCCAAACAGATCCCTGCAAGGCAGGGGCTGCTTCACCCCAAAACTCTGCAGGGCCTGGAGGAATCTTTGTTTTCCTCATGATCCCTCTGGACTGAGCCCAGGGAGGACCTGGAGGGAGCACAGGGAGCAAGGGACGCCTTTCCACAGTGAAACACCAAACCCAGAGCATCCCCCGACCTCCTGCACAGGGAGCCAGGACGTGGCCGGGCCCGGAGCCATCCCAGCCGTGCCCCAGGGACCTGTGAAAGGTCAGGGCCAATCAACGCTCTCGGTAATTAAGGTGATGAGCTGATCCCTAAGCTGGGCTCCGACAGCAGCCGGGGCCACAACGAAGCATCCTGACCTCCACCTTGGGGACCCCAGAGCCGGGGGTGGCACTCAGGGCTGGCTGCACCCATCTCCTGCATGACCCGCGGCCTGATTAAAGTTCATCAGCCGCTAATTACCCTGGGCAGAGCCGCCTGTCCTGCCCCTCTGCCCAGGTGTCCCCAGCGGTCCCCGGATGCCACTCGGCTGCCAGCAGCCCGCTCTGCCTGCCCAGAGGAGGAGGAGGAGGAGGAAGCAGCGATTGCCCAGCCTGTGTGTGTGGTCTGGGGGTGGGGAGCAGGCAGCATTCCCAGCTCCAGAGAGGAGCCTGGCCTGGGAATCCCGGGCGTCCCACGGGGGGCTGAGCTCATCCCTGCCCCGGGATCGGCTGGTGCAGGAGCTTGGATGTCCCTTGTCCCCTCTCCACGTGGTCCATACCCAGCTCCAAAGGGAGGAGGCAGGACCAGGGATGGGCTCACGAGCCTTGGGGGATCACAGGCAAACCCAAACCTGTCCATGGCACTGCTGGGAAAACCCCTGTGCCAGGGACGGGTCCTGCCGGGAGGAGCTGTCCCTGTCCCCCAGCTCTCCCACGCCGGCACACAAAGGGTTACAGAGACCGATCCCAAGGGGATCCATCCCAGCTTCCCCAAAGCCGGGGCCGAGAGGGGTCAGGGACAGCAGGAGATCAAAGGGAAGCCCCGAGTCCCGGGGAGGTGTCACGGTCAGGAACACTCCAGCCACGCCAGGGCCCTGTCCCTGTCCCTCTGAGCTGCCCCGGGATGGGGACAGGGACAGGGACTCATCCCAGGGAGCTCATCCGGGCTCCTCAGAGCAGCCAGGAACGCTCCGGGCGCTGCTCCAGGGAAAAGCTCCGTGGCAGGGCCCAGGGTCCGGCACTGGGGGGACAGGAATCCCCAAATCCATCCCCATCCCGTCGCCGTGCGTGTGCCAGAGCGGTGCCAAGTCCCTGCTTCCCTCCGGGTGACCCCAAGGAGGAGCTGCGGCTGTCCAAGGAGAAGGAAGGACTGGAAAGGTTCAGGGAAGAGAGGGGGAGAGGAGAGGCCCTGATCCCAGCCCGGGTGGAGGCAGCAGCTCCTGCAGCCCTCAGGAACGTCCCACATCCCATCAGCTCCAGCCCGGCACTGAGCAACCCCACGGCCTCCCCTAAACGGCCTAAATCCCCTCGGGAAACGCCAGCAACCTCCTCCAGCAACCAGAAACTCCAATTCCCCGAAAGGAGAAGGGGGAAAGCTCATCTGGAGTGGATGAGCACCCCCAGAGCCGACCCCACACTGCCAGGGGTGCTGGGGACACCGGCACAGCCACACGGGGGGGAGGGGAGCTCCCAGCGGAGCGGAGACTTCCCCCGAGCCGTGGCAAAGGGAATATCGGGCTGAATGAAGTGCCCTTGGATCCAGCGGCCGAGCAGATTCCCCGGGGGTGCTGGGGGAGTGTCTCACATCCCCTCAGAGACGCTGAAGTTGTGTCTCTGTAACAGAGGGGCAGAGCTGCTGCTGGGAGAGCCAGAGAACGCCCCTGGTGCAGGATGGGGGAGCCAGCCTGGGGCACCCCCAAACCAGAGCCCTGGGAGGAGGGAAATGAGCTCTGGGTGATCCAGTGCAGCAGCCAGGCCCTGGGGTTTCTAACCCTCTTAAAGACAGGAGGAGGAGGAGGAGCAGCCTTCCTCCCCACCATGCTCCCTCATTGCTCCCGGGCAGGCAGGGAGAAGCATCCTCTGGCTCCTTCCCGAAAAGCATCCCCCAAAAAGCAGAGCCCAAATCCCCCAGAGCTCCAAGGCCCGGCTCGGGGCAGGGCACAGGGAGGTTCCCGCGGACCCCAGGATCCCACGGACCCCTCCCGGGCAGAGCCGGCCGTGGGGAGCAGCAGTTTTGGAAGTGCCACGAGGCCGCCCAGCCCCTTCTCCTCCGGCCACACGGAACGGGAGGAGCGGGCGCTGCCGGCGCAGCCGGAGCTGCATCGGCCGCCCCCCGCCCCAGCAGGGCCGGGGATGCGGGAGGGGAGGGGAACGGGGAGGGGGAGGCAGGGGAGGAGGATGGGGGCAAGTTTGTGCTGCCCCCGAGCAGCACCAGGGGAAATCCTCCCTCTCCGCCCCTCGGGGGGATTTTTAAGGCGTGTTTCCCTACGACCTTCAAACGGCAGCTGCAGCAGCCCCCTCCCCACGGCCGCCACCCTGCCCGGCACCGCCCGGGGGGTCGCAGGGGAGGGGACACCCCCGGGGACAGCGCCCGCCGGGCTCGGGGGG
>VZTZ01034658.1:0-45320 GCA_013400955.1 Drymodes brunneopygia
TATGGATTATCTCTATTTTGGCTCAGCAATTAAATGCTGTTCTTCTGTCTTATGGAAAAAAAGTTCTATTGTTTTTTCTTTGATAACTAGTATAATGTGCAAAACCCCAAAAATAATTAATTAACAATTCATGAAAGTAGTTGACTCCAATTAATACACCATTGACCCAAGCACCACTGTTCAACATCTAAAGACTAGAATGGTAATATTTATTATGAGGTCAGACATATCGATATAGCATTAAAATGAGTCACATTTAGTACACTGCATAGCAGTTATGTTAATGCAAAAAATATCAATGTTACATAGATTTTTAAGTGGCAAAAAAGTTACATGATCCAGAATTTCTTGCTTGACAATTATGAAAGAATATTGAGAAATTTTTTATGGGTTTTGCTGCACAAATGTTAAAGCACAATGCCCTGCTTACCTGGAGTAATAAATTCTGTAGGAGGCAGTTTCCCTTTTCTACTCTTCAAATTATTACCATATTTATTTTTACATTAAGTCTGGGGAACTTCATCCTTCTGATCCATTAGACTGGATTGCTGTAAGCTGTAGGCTTCTAAAAGAATAATAGGATTTCCCAGGACTTTTTTCTGTTGTGTTTGTTCATAATGAAAATCTTACACTCCTTCCTTCTTTCTTCATGGCCCTTTTGTTGTTCTACCTGTATTTAGTGTCTGTTGTTCCATGAAAGAGACTTTTTTTTCAGTGTAAGAGGATGTGGGACAAGAGACAACTATATCTCGCCTGTCTATTTGCAGTCAACAAAGTGGAATCGGAACATGGATAAGCCTAGCATTTTGCATAAGTTTAACATTTTGGTGTAAGGCCAAAATAGAGTTAAAACATGAGTTCACTTAACAATACTAATTTTTTGTTTTGGTAATCCTATTGATTTGGACTGTAACTCTGTATTTCAGTTATCCAGCTGAAAAGAAGCCTGTCCCTTTTTTATTCTAAACAAAACTGTGAGGATAGATCCTGAGTAAAATGTAAACAAATTGGAATACCATTGAGAAGTTTGGTTTAATTTTGAGTGTTTCTAAGTATGTTTAAATGGTGTATGAAAGTAGATGGTCTTGAATTTATTCTGTTTTTAACCCCCAAAAATACTTCTTAAATTTCAGTTCATAGAAGGAAAAATGCAAACTTGAAAGAAGTCAAACTTCCCAATTTCTTGCTTAAAGATACTGAGAATGTACATGTACAAAGCAATTCACAGATTTCCCTTAATCATGTGATTAATTCTATCACAGTTTGAGGTAAATGGGAGAGATAATTCCTTATTACTCATGAAGAGGCTGAGATCACTGTTAAGATCTTCCTAGATGCCACACTGATTCAGATATTTCAGTAGTGTTCTAATTCTTGTTCTGCTGCTAATTCTGAATTCAATGTTCATATCTCTAGTCTTACCTAGTTAAAGATTTTATATCTCCTCCCAGGAATTTACACATCAGTTGCTTGAGGAGATGTGAAAACTATAGCAAGGAGTAGTTGCAAAAATAGTTATTAAATTTGAAATAAATACAATATCTAAGAAGATTAAAATTTCTTGGTGTTACTAAGTGGCAAAAATTTGCACCTGTATTTTCTGGAATTAACAAGGTAATGATTGATATTGTTTAGAGTATTGTAGCAGGGACTGGTTTGGCTGCTGATGTGAGTGGGAAGATGCTTTTGGCATAGTTTTGTATTCATATTGAGTTGGTTTGGTACCTCAGCAACTGAAATTGCTAACACAGTTTCATTAACTCCTTTTCAGAATACACTTTCAGATGCTAACTTATGTTTTAGATGTTATTTATTATTGTTTAAACTTTATTTAGATTTAATTCTATTAATCTTGTTATTACATGCTATATATTATAAATTATCTTATTATTACACATTGTTTCTTGTTATTAAAGGAGAGAGTACGCACATAATTTAATGTAAATTTCAAAAGAGATGTCCTCACTGATTAAGTAAAAATGCTTGAATTGTTCCACATTGGTCTAAATCTGGTGAATCTATAGAACTTGTTGGTCACTTCAAGGATTATTTCCTTCTCTTGTCTTCAAAATACTGGCTTGATAACAATGGACATACAATAGGTTGTAGAGTTTTTTTCAACTATATCGATATTCCAAATGCTCCTGCACCTTGCACAAAGCGCAAATGGGATAACCACTACTAAGCTATATTGCCTTATTGCTGTTAATATTGCAATTTTTGTTCCACCAACATGGTATTGAGATATCTACATGCATGTGCTCACTTACACACAAGAGGAAACTATTTACTACTGTGTTGAACTCTGCTACAGTGAAACCTGTACTTCTGTAGCAAGCAAATTAGGAAGAGTTTTGAGGCAACATCCAATGCCAATTTAAAACAGCTTCCTGTTTAATTTGTGTATCATCCTTCAACAAATATCTGACCCACTGGGATGCATGAGCAGTGCGAAGGACACTTACATCCTTGTGACCAACTTCTCTTTTTGTGTCATGTAGGTTCTAAATATTGATGTTGTTTTAATATGCTTGAGCTATAAAATATTGATATAGACTTCATGAAAAAGCCCATTTTTTTGGTGAAAGAAGAAAATTTATCATTACCGAACTCACTGATTTTTGCACATGAATGAGGCTTTTTAACTTGGCAGGGAGATCATCATAGCTAAATGTTCACTGTGTTTATTTTGTATCATAAAATACAGGCCTTTTCCTTTCTGTTTATCAAGTGCGTACTATAATTGAAAACAAAAGTTGCATGCTTAACATGCAGTTCCAGCTCTGTCCAGTTTATTTCTCTATGCTAGTAGATGGCAAAAAATCAACCACTGGTATCTTTGCTAGTAATTAAAGAAATCTATTAAGAGTGAAAAAGAACCTTCTGGAAGTATAAAACCTAGTATACTATTTCCCATAATTGATTACATAACTTTATTGTACATATTCCATATACTATTTGTTTTCTTTAAAATACTTAGTAAACTAAAAAAGAACATAAATTCACTCACTTTGCCATAATTATAAAATATTTGACTTGTATTACATACTTATTTTCAAAATAAAATTGGTTTTTTATATTAAAAAGTTCACAATAAAAATAAAAATATTTTTGTATTCTCTGCTATAAGTAAGGAATGGACAAGAATATGAGAGAATTTCAATAGGTGCAGAGCCTATTGTGTGTGTATAAATTTCAGCCGAGCTCCAGTTACTGTTTTCATTATACACAGAGATAAATAGAATAATAGGAATGGAGCTAGTTTTGACTTTCGTGGCTTTTTGTTGTGTTCTTTCTTTGTTTTTTTTGCTTGGACTAAGTGTGATTTTGTAAACCAAAACAACCTACTGGAACAGAAATGGAATTCCGCATGAAACTTTTTCTCGAACATATCCACTGTAATGGAATTTATGACAGATTATTTTTGTTAAGCCCAGGGCAGAATTTTCTACCAAAATAATAGAAGTCTTTAAATATTCAGTTGCCTGTTGACCAGGGTATTGTGTTTTCCTGTTGTCTGTTTAAATATGAGTCTTTAATCTGTGTCAACCATTTCCCAAATGTGGGAAGCTCAACTTCGTAGCTAGTGCCATGAATGGGAGTAGCTTTTCTTGCTCCTCTGTGAGCTATTTGACTTCTTAATTAGTCCAGCAGACAGATTAAAGAGTTCCACAGTGAGATATTCACCTGACGTGTCAGAAACCCAACTCTGAATTTCTGTCTAGATGCCATTGCTACCTGTTATATAGCCATAGTCCCATTCCCTGAAGTAGATGCTTCCAATTCTCATGTCCAGCTATGTCCAGTTTTGAAATGTTTTAATGCTATTATTAATGAGTTACATTCAGAGTGCTGCTGTCTTACACACAGTGGGATAGTTCAAGCACAGAGAGCTTGCAAGAATTGCTCAGGATAAGCAATTACTTAGTGTTAGGTCACACATTTAGGATATTGCAAAATAGTTACTTGAACTTGCATCTGATTTTTTAAGTGTTAGAGGAGTTTTCTAAATTTATACACCAGACCAATACTGATTGATTTCCATTAACACCTGTGTTGGCTATGCTGTTTAGGATTACTTTATGCCACTGGCTCATTACAAAGCTATGACTGTAAGAGAGAACTTGCTAGGCTGCCTGCTCACTTCGATGCCTTTAAGAAATTATGGGGTATCCATAGATTTATGTGATATATGGATAGTTGCTTTTTACTGTATTTTCTAGGATAATTTTGCCATGTTATTGAGTTTAGTCCAGCAATAAGCTAACCTCAATTTTTTACCTATTTTGAGAAAAAAAGAGGAGAACAAGAATTTTAAATTGTCAGAACTATTGTCTGGCTATTCTACTTAATTTCATGTCTACCTAGGACAAAACTGTTTTCTTATTTAGAGGCTTCAACTGTTTGGCCTCAACTTCAATCAGCATTTTTAATAGTATACTTTTATATTGTAAATATAATACTCAAGTACCATTCTCTGCAATGCATTGATCTGTAATAGTACTCTTGCTGCTTTGCCAGATTTGTCCCAAGATCAAAGGCTGAATTTGCTCTTAACGTTAAAATACATGTACAGGTCTGCTCTTCCCAACCTTGCTCAAGGGAGTTAGAAACACAGATTAAGGCTGAGGAAGAGCAGTGGCTCTCCAACTCTCATTCTTCAGAGCTGTAGAGTGAGCAACAAACCTTTATGATTTCTTGTAGCACCTCTTCTGAATTTTATTGCTGTGGAAAATAGTATCATGCCCATTGGAATTTGTGAACGTCTTTCCATTGATATTAGCGTTACAACACAAGCGATTCCCAATGGAAGAGCACCTAAAGTTGTGAAACCACATGTGCAGTAGGAAATACTGCTTGAAGAAAAGATGTGGAGGCTGGAAATTTCTGCCCCAAGATCTATCAACTATTTTCTGAACCATGAAGCAGAGAGCTGTTTATGTTTGTTACTACTTTTTAATTCCTGTTGGCAGTGACATGCAGACTATGAAATGTGTTAGGCTTGATTTACATAAATCAGAAGGTTGTCAGCGTCTTCCTTTTAGATGTCTATTTGCCTTAAAATCCAAATGGATGACCTCATTGTAACATAAATAAATAGTGTTAGTAAATGTTATTATAAATTTCTTCTATTACTGAACATACAGATGGAAATGCAAAGTTAAAATTTGTGATATTCTTTCTTACATACACTGCTTTGTTACCATTCTCCTAGATTTTTAAAAACCTTTTCATGATCATAAAAGTTTTGATGTCTGTATTTCAAAATGCTTAATCATATGGTACACATGGTCTTTTGTCTAAAATAAAATTTCTGTATTGATATATCTCATTTTATCAATACCAATATAAATTCAAGGCCCTCTAGATGTCTGTTTTAATGAAACAGAAAAGAGGGAATATTTTACCCTCTTAATTCAATGGTTATTTCTCTGTGTTATCAAGGATCAGGAATGAAAGAAACATGAAGGAAAATATGGAAAATACTGGAATTGTAAAAGTTCTGGATAATTTTGTGACAGCAAAGAACATCTGTTCATATTAGCAGCGTACTAGGATTATGCAATTGATTAGATGCATAGTTAGATACTTTCTATTGAGTTGAGGCTTTAACTCCTCATGAAGGAAAGTTACTGATCTCAGTGCAGTATAATGATTTTACTTTCTGTTTTTCTGTACACAGTTTTTAAAAAACAGTGTGTCCTGGCAGCCAGGAGTCAACCATGTCCTGGAGTGCAGCAGACACAGCATTGCCAGCAGATCAAAGGATGCAATTGTCCCACTCTGCTACACTAGTGCAGAGCCACCCCAAATCCCACATACCGTTTTGGATGCCACAGTATAAGAAGGACATCAGGCTGTTAGAAGGCATCCAAAGGAAGGCTAAAAAGATGCTGAAGGGCCTTGAGAGGAAGCCACACAAGGAGCAGCTCAGATCTCTTGTTCTGTTCAGCCTGGAGGAGAGCAGAGTGTGGGGAGACCTCATTGCCATTGAAACTTCCTCATGAGGGGAAGAGGAGGGGGAGACTCTGATCCCTTCTCTGTGGTACCCAGTGACAGGACCCGAAAGAACAGCATGAAGTTGTGTCAGGGGAAGGTAAGGTTGGATATTAGGAAAAGGTTTTTCACCCAGGAGTGGTCAGGTACTGGAACAGGCTCCCCAGGGCAGTGGTCAGAGCCCCAAGCCTGACAGAGTTCAAGAAGCGATTGGACTCTGCTCTCAGGCATGTGGTGTGACCCTTGGGGTGTCCTCTGCAGGGGTAGGAGTTGGACTTTATGATCCTTGTGGGTCCCTTCCAACTCAGCATATTCCATGATTCTCTGCTTTTTTTCCAGATTTCAGAATAGTTTTCCATAAAGTGCACAATTTTCTTTGAAATCTAAAATTTTGTACAGCTCTAAGATGTCTGAGGTATGGTCTGTCAGAGGTATGGTTACCAAAATGACAAAATAATCGTTTTTGTTACCCCTTGTATATAACATGTAGCAAGCTGAATATCTGTAATTTTCATTACAAAAGCATTGCTGTTTTGCCTTTCTGTATTTGGATAGTTGAATGTTGAGCTACAAGAGGATAGATTTCCATGTTCAGGTCTGGTTTTAGTGTTCTCCTCACTGGATACTATCTGTTATGTGAAATCATCCTGTCACTTTCTAAACAAACTACTTAGCTCTGGAATTTTTAAAGGAAAACTTATTTTCTTTTCACCCTTATAAATGTGCCCTTTCCAAATTCTTCCCCTTCTTGCTTTTAAAATAATGAAAGTACTGAAAAACTGTGCTTGTAATTAAAAGTAATTTTTAAATAACCTCAGAAGATTGTTTCTAGAAATCAAAACATCTTTATGGTCCCATTTCTAAGGAAAGAAAGACAAGTGACTGGGATCCCGTACACTTTACTGTAGTCTACATTAATTACCTTCTATTAAAAAATGACAAAGACCTTTTTGAAAGGGAATCTGGCACTCTTTCCATAGAAATGATGGCAGACACCCTACTCTGCTGATTTCTTGACACTTCTAATTACCTGTATTCATTTGAAATCGTTTCCTTTGTAGTGAGTTATTGGCATGATTTTCAGAGAACAAGAGGAAAATGGAAAACATTTTAGCAAGTTAAGAAAAAAAAATCAACAGTATCATTGTTTGCAGCTTTTGTTGAAACTAGCTACGTGAGTCATTTGAGGGACATGAAGGTAAATGAAAGGTTATACTTTGCCCTGCACGTTGTTGCTGGTATTTGTAATGTCAATAACTGTAGAAGGTTGTCAGGAAACTGGAGAGATAAAGGTCAATAGCAATGACAAATATATCATTGTATGTGTTTGAATATGCAATATCAACCTAATCTCATGGTGGAGGTTTTCACACCCTGGAAATATCAATCAGGTGCTGTATCAGAACTATCCACTGTTTTCCGTGTACCAAGAACTAAATGGGAGATCAGTAGATTTAAGTCTTAGCATGTTTACACTATTTTTTTTTCCAGATTGCTTTCTGTATCTAGTACAGAGAAACAAGTTATTATCTCAAAAATATATTTGCCTGAAATAAAATACTAACAATTTTTTTTTTAAAAGAAAGGGTATTCTAGTTTCCTTAATTTGTTACAGGACATTGAATATTAGTTTCTGTATAAAATCTGATATTGCCACAGTTTTCAAAATATTTTTACAACAAACAATGTCCTTTTGTAATCATGTGCATTTTTTTTTATACAAAGCCAGGCAACAGCATCTCATTTAAGGTGCCTCTTACAGGAATAGACCATTATTTTTTGGAAACTATATTGATATTTCAGAGTTTAGTTAAAAGCAACTACAGCCTACAGTTAAATGAGTGTGTAAAGGAATAATCCTTCTGAGAGAATTACAACTAAACATATCAAAGCACAAGATACTTAATTGTTACAAATGTGTATCCTGGTGTAGGAAACCTATTATAGGGGAATACCAAATCACGAGTTGTTACATTATGATGTGACTTTCTGAGATTATGAAAGAACAAAAACTCAAGAGATGAAGAGCAAGGAAAGAATTTGCATCAGAGTGATCTGCCATTGAAAGTAAAAAGAGCAATTCACTGAGAATCTTGGGGTAGGAAGGTAGGGAAGGGACACAGCAGTGTGAGGGTGAGTTTTGAGAATAGCAGGAAGGAAATACTGCAGCAGAATGGTCTTACTTGGGAGACAATTGGAAGAAATAGTAAAGCATTTGAAAAAGTGGCTGTGGGAAGCTAAGGGAAAAGTGAGCACAGATCATCCACTGCTTAAGATGTGAAGTCCAATATAGTGAGAAAAAAATGCTAAAAATGCAGTAAAGGCACAATGATATTGTTAGAGAGAAGGATTCAAGCATCAGCCTTCTGAAACATCTCTGAATCTAACTTTTTTTAAAAATAGACCAAGTTATAAAAATATTTACTAACCCTGAATTAACATTTTCACTCTTTTCCATTTCTGCAATTCCTTTTTCAAGATGCTAGTACTTTGAACATTTGTACTAATAAGGTATCACTTCTGTAGTGTCCCTAAAATTCTGAGATATTCAACACAAAACTATAAGAACTTCCGAGTCATTTGCTGTTGAGTGACTTGTAGTTTCAGATTTAATTCTGTTTATTATGGTCTACATATTGGGTGACTAATTTAAGCGCCATCAGTTATTTACTTCTGAGCACATTATGCCTTTTAGGATTTGGGTGTTAATTTAGTAAAAAATGTGCTTAATTACAGTATGAAAATGCATCATGAGTTGGTCCTGGTCAGCAAATCACTAAAGAGTATTTTTGTTGTGTTATACAACAGTTCAGCAAGTTTGAGGAAGTGCTTGAAGACGTACTCTGCTAGCTGAAGTGTTTTGCCTGGGTCATTTTCTAGAGGTCCTTTTGACCTCTAAATGCATTTTTTTCCTGAGAGTAAATATCTTAGCTGAGTTTCCAAGGACATAATAATGACTCCTACTGCATTCATACAGGTGAATGCATCCCTACCTAATTTTAAATCGTCTGTCACCCAGGTAATTTGAAATATTTTTTCAAAAGCAATACATCCCATCTCACAAGAAGCATTGCAAAAATATCACAGATTAAGGCAGAATCTTGTTTTTCAGTCATGTGGTATGTGTATTTAACTCGAGGGTTGCTTCATTAAACCAAGTATTGAAGTGCTACACCAATGAAAATTTTTTTACAGTGCTGCCTGAGAAATGGGCTAGTAGTTCTAGACTGTCCCTTGTCTATGCTGTTGACCTATGAATTTTAGTGTGTGTTGAAGTTTTTGTCTTCTCTGTGCTTATGGTGTCTGATACAAATTCTTGGACATTTAGAGTTAGTTTAGATGATTCTCTTTTTTCTTTCTCTCTTCTTTTCCTCTCTTCCTCTCTCCCTTCTGCTTTCCCTGTCTCCTCCCCTCCTTTCCCTGCTACCCAATGCTCTCCCTTTTATCTTCTCCTCCATTTCTGCAACCCCCACACCACACTGGCTGTCCCTCTGTCTCTCTGTCTCTCTCCTTTCAGTGTTGCAGTACAAGAGTTGTCTTTTCAAGCACAGGGTGTTTGTCGAGCTGTCCTGTGTATTTGTTCCACATACATTGCTTCATTAGACTTTCTCACTGTCTCTTGCACACACATAAAGATATGTTTGAAAACAGTCCCATCCCGTAATATAGAACAACTCTTCTTAGATTTACTGTTTTCAAACAAATGCTTAATTATATTATTGTCTAGATCTGTTATGTGCTCAAGCTCATGATGCTGCTATGAGATGAATGCAGTTACAAGGCTGTGAGGAGACAATTGCATTGCTCTTTTAAATCTGTGTTTTAGCACTGGAATGGGGATATCTTTCAGCAATTGCAACCTCTTTGTGTGTTCTTACAAGCAAGGAAAACAAAAAATAATTCAAAGTATTTTCCATAGCTAGTGGATAATCTCCTATGTATTGTGAAATACATGGCTAAGGATTAGATGCTCCCAATACCTCGATAATTCCTAGGTTGAAATGCATTGCTTCGGAAATGAAAGATTTTGTAAGTACTTCTGAAACAAACATTTACTTCCTGTGCTCATATGAGCTGAAGGACCTGTAAGCCCAGCAGGTTTATCTGATGTTATTACCTTTGAATGTTTTTATACAAGCTGTGAAAGTTCTGTAACTACAAGTATCTGAACCAAACATTCTAATCTGTGAGATATAATTTGGAGTCCATGGCTGATCTAAATGAAGAATAATAATGTAAAATTACTATCTTGATACCTTTTTTTCCTTGAAAAGGTAAATTTGTACTTTACTTTACTTTGCAGGGTTTCAGCATATGAAGACTGGAATCTATTATGAGCTTTTGAAGAGCATTGCTGTTCTCTGGAGTGAAGGGCATGTGTCCATACATAGGCCATAACAGAGCAGATTTTTCCTAATCATTTTCTAAAGTCCTCAAATTCTAGACATTTATTTCTACTGCTTCATAAATCTCACAATATCAGACATTGCTGAATACATTTTTTTGCCGGGTAAACTACCAGTATTACAAAGATCAGTTTGTATGTTTTCATTAATGTGTAATGGTGAATAACTTTTGGAGTTTAAGAACATCACAGTACTGTAAAAGTGTTGCAGATAAATTCTTTCACACAAATTTATTCTTGTTAAAGGGAAAGTGCTGTGTATTTTAAAATACATGGGTATAAATATAAAAGACCTAAAAATAGACTCATGCAAGTGTCTCCCAGTTTCTGTGTTGCTATTTAATGCAGAGTTTTAAAACCCTCATGTGAAATGATTTTTATTTAGAAATGCGTATTTGTGATTTCTTTTTTGACAAAGAAAGGTCTTTTGTTCTGGCTTCTTCAGCAGAACCTCCTTTTGTGACTTTCTACTGTCCCCTAGTGGCATTTTAATCTTTGTAACTATTGTGGTATTGCCGTTCTGCATTGCTTCTGTGCTTTTCTGTTTCCTTGAGACTATCATTAACAAACATTTAAAATACTATTAAACAACCCATCGACTGACTGTAGAAGCAATAACATTGCTCTTTAATCCAACCGGTCCTTTCAGATATTTAAAAATGATATAAACAAAGCCAGCAACCATATGCTATCTATATAATGCATTACTTTGTTACAGTAAACATTTCAGATTTGCAGAATGTTAACACAAACCTGATGAAAGAAAAATGTTATTAGTTGTGACGAGCCTATACATACCCTACAGTAGCTAAAATGTAATTTGTGAGAGGTTAGAGAATTATTGTCAGTAGTCTTAGCATGAGCACGCATTCTAGGTATTCTTTTTATTTTCTACCCTTTAAACTCACACTGCATTTCCATTAGATTGTTAGCAAATTTAATATACACCACAGTGTCACTTTTACATAAAATATTAATATATTACAGAGAAGTACCACATTAGTAGCTATCTCAACAGATAGCTATTGAAAATGGGCTTAAGTTTTCCATGTGTTATGTATAGATACACACATTTGATAGGTTTCTCATTCTTAAATGCATAGTTGCCTATTCTTTCTTGTGGGTGTATTTGTGTACATTTTATTTCTTCACAGTAAGAGTCACATACATTTTCTCAATTTAACTTAGTTTTTGATTTGGGTATGCTTGATTTTTTGGTTTGGTTTTTCTGTTCATTTTGTATTCAACCAGAAGCAAACTACTACAGTCCCTGCTGTTATGAGCTTCAGTGCTTAGTTCTCCCATGCTGATAATAGATTTCATTTTACACTAAATGTAAGAATATTTCTTTATCTGAATTTATATATGTATCTATATGTAGAAAAAGACTGGATAATACAGAGTGTTGCATGTAATTTTTACAGATAATTCATATTTAACTTAGGAATTAAGATCTTCCCAAGATTTGGAAAATCTGAAAAAAATTAATTATTCATTTAGTATAACCAATTACATTTTGAGCAAAGGTGCAAAAAGCTACTTTGTTGTTTTTGAAAATTGTAAATGTACACACATACACAGACTAATGCATTCAAAATTAAAAGAATGGGAACCTCTTTAAGCTGTTGAATTTTACGGGGTTTTTTAGCTTTCTATTAGATTAACAAAATCGAGGTCAGTACAAGAAATGCCTGTTTAATATCTGCAATACTATTTTTAGTTGATAGCTATAAAAATGACAGCACTGCAAGTACAAGGTATTGTGAAATTTGGCCCATTAACTCGGCATTTTAGGAATCAAAGAGATATATATTGCATTAATGACTTCTTGGCACTGTCTGCTAGAGTATTATGGTTGTAATAACTATCACACTAAAACTGCTGTTTTACACTTTTATCTTGAACTGGAGCAAAGGCAGAAACCCTTCAGCCATCATATTTTCTTAAAATGGTTCATTGTATGCTCTATGCCTTGGTTTAAAAATAAGAGGGAATGTGCTATGACAATTTTTACAATTTCTGTTCTTGAAAAGACTAGAAGGATTGGTGCTTGTTTTTGAGCCTTGTCTGTCTTCAGTAGTCATAGTGCAATTCTGTGTAGATCTGTTTATCCATCCTTAGGTTTAATTAAGATATCCCAAAACAAAGCCCTGGAGTGCTGTCGCTTTGGGCACAAATACAAAAAATGCAACCAATGTTAACATTCTGCTTAATATAATTTTTCAGATGTAGAAAAAAGAGATTTTTAAGCTCTCAGATCATACAAGAAGGCTTAAAATATGTTCCCTTTATTTGTACTTTTTCATATGATGTGATACAGCTTTCCAAATTCCTTCTTTGATTTTAATTTTTTCATACAGGAATATCTTAAATTGAAGTGTAAAACTTGTGTTCTCTCAAAGTTTTGTGCACATTTTTTACAAAAATCCTTCAGTAAGCAGATTTATATTAAGATACAACTCCTGTTTGTAGGAAATACTAGAACTGCTTTGACAGGCTAAAATGGATTGTAAATTTTTCTTTGAGATGTGTAGCTTTGTTTTAGCAAAACACAGCATGTTCACAACCTCAGTTTAAAAGATAAAATTATTTATATCCTTATTATTTGGAGTTTGTATGTTTATGGCTCTAAAAATCTCCTGAAAAAGGTTTTGCATAATTATTACTAAAATACTACAGAAGATTAGAAAATAGCTGTCTTCACTGTGATGCACTAGAACTGTATAAGACTATCAGTGGCCTACTTCCCCAAAATTAGTGTTCTCCATAACATCTAATAAAGCTAAGCAGTCTCACATTTTACAGCTTAGGCTATCTAAACAGAATGAGCAGATTTATAGGGTTATTTTTAGTATGTGTCACTTGCATTACAGTTTACTTTTGCTTTTGAAGCTTATTTGACATTCTTGGTAAAAATATATAGTCAGAAATCTCATTAAAGTCCTTTATAAAGTACAGTCTCAATACGGTTGTTACCTCTCTCCCAAAAAATGGGGGAAACCCGCCCAAGTCCATGTATATGTGCATCAGGTTGTTTGGATTTTATGTTAAATTTTTTTATTAGTATTTTGAAAAAAAAATTGAAACACCTGCAGATGAAAATGTAAAGAATGTTTATATAAATAATTGCCCAATTCACAGCTAGGTTATGTAACTAAGCATGTTGTCACTGTGCAGTATTTCAGAGAGCAACAGGTAAATGTTGATATGTCTAAAATGGTAATTATTTTCTTCCATCACTGGAAGAAATACTTGTTTATGGTGGTGAAATAAGTATTAAGTTCTTGAAACGTAGAATGTTGTGTTTTCTGAAAACCATTTTTCTGTGAATTAGGTATATATAAAAGGTTATATGAAAATCTGAGTATCTTTTCTGAAAATACACTGTTGTGTTCAATGATGAAATAGAGTTACAGACATATATGTTGAATCCAGCCGAGGAAAAGTGCCTCTGTGTGTGTGTTAAACATGACATAGCTTTTGCATATATTTTTAATGAATCATATTTATATGAAAAGCAGAATATTGAGGAGATAAAATTGAACCTGTATTTAACTGATTTATGTGCTCTTCCATATTTATGGAAATATTTTGATGATGTTAAACTCTAAAAGAAACCTAAACTGACACTGCCTTCTGGACTTGTCCTATTAATCAGGTTAGTGTAAAACTGCGGAATAAGGAAATGCCTTAACCATAGATATCACTCAGCCATAGAATTCAAGCAGATCTTGAATTTCAAGATACAATCAACAAAGAGGAATTTTAGATAGACAGACAACTCTGATAAGATTACGTTAAATAAATAAGATTTTTTGAAACTGCTAAAGTACTAGTGTAAGGTGAATTGTGAGAAAATTATGTTTCCTTACACACCAACTTCATTTCACATGCACACATATGCACAAAATTCTATAGGCTTTTAAAAATAAGTTTGCGGTAACCACTTTTAAATATTAAAATTCAATATGCAGCACTTAAATGTTGAAATAAATAATTTCTAAAAATGTATCTCTTGACAGATTGCTTTCTACAAGGCTGGCATGGAATTGAAAGAATAAAATTATACAGGCTAATAGGTTAATATTAGTCATATCTATGGTGAAGAGGAAATTGAGATAACTTGGAAGGGTTAAAAGTAGGCTGGTTTCTTTCCAGATGTATATTTAGGAGGTTTTTGTTGTATCTGCCTGTGAATATTAAGTCAGCAAAGTAAAAGTAGCAAATGGTTACTGTAGTCTGCCAGCAAATTGTGTATGAAACAAAGAATTACTAGGTTCATACAAGCTGATAAAGAATTACTGCACAGACAAAGCCATTTAAAATTTGCAGACCCAACCAGACAATTTTTTATGTTTTACAAAGAAGTACAATTACATTTTGAATGACCTTATGCCACAATGATGATATAAAGAACAGATTTGTCTCTGCTCCTGTGTCTAGCTTGTATATCCCATATTCATCAGTACATTTCAATTGGTGTAGCTGAGATTGTCTGTCTTTGTCAATTTTAAGATATGAATTAAACTCAAATGTCTTTCAAATGTGATACTGTACTTACTCTGTTCAAATAATAGAAATTATTTATTGCAGTAATCTGGATTTATGTCTTGGTTAGTTAGAGTAAATATATGGCTTCTATGGGATTCCCTTTTGCCCCTTAAATTCCACAGTGCTTTAAAATATGTTTGTGAGTTAGAGAAAGTTTAGTATGTTTTGCAAAAAAAACAACCCAACTTTAAAATTTATACTAATGAGAAATGAAACTTAAAAATAACGTTGACAAGCTACACAAGTTATTTCAAATATCCCTTGCAGTTTTAAGTACAGCAGTTAGGGTCAGCTGGTAGGACATTTGAAAGCTAAAAGGCTGAAAATCTTTATGTTAATTATATTATATGTTTATTATTATAATCAGAACATTAAAAGTGTTTGAAAACTTTTATCTGCGCAGTACATCTTTTATTATTCAGTTTTGAACTACAATTTTCTGTTTCTATTTGTGGTGTTAAAATCTTTTTATGATTTATATCATTGTGTAATTTTTACTTCCTCCTTCCTGGAATATTCAAGATAAACCTACACTTATTCATCTGCCTATATTAATGAACCAGTACAAAACTGGAGATAATAAAGAAAATTATCACATTAATTGAAGATAATAATGTATTTTATTGCAATGGGAAATATAATGTGTTCTGCACTTTTTAGGGGAGTCTGGGTAGGGTTTTTTTACTTACAAAATCTGATTAATGTAAAAATGTTAACTCTTACTAAATCAGTCATTGCTTTTTACAGATGCAATTTTACAACAAGATGTAATAAGAGAAAAGTGACAAGAGAATACCCTTTTTTAAAGGAAATCTAGACTGTTATGCCTATCAAAGTAGTAGGGGCCTTTTTTGTGGTTTTCTACATTCTGTAAGGTAAAATTTATTAAATTATTGAAAGGAGTATCTGCATATATAATCATAATTAACCTTAGTTTCTAAGGTGGTGAGGTAGTTGCAAGCAGTGCTTTTAAGTTGGGAAATGGGTCTTTTGATTGTTTTGAGCCAGATTCCTTCAGTTATACATAAATGTATAAATATGTCTTCTGAAAAAATAAATATGTATTTTGAAAAGACTTGGTCTTTTTTTTTTTTAACTTAGTGGGATAAATTGTACCTTTGATCCTGTTAGTTCTAGCTAGGATAAAGATATTGCTTCATTTTAGTACCCTTTCACTACCTGTTTGTACCTATAACATCAGTATTGTGTCTACCACAGCACGTGAAGAGTTTAAACGCAAGTTGATCCCCTAAATAAGCACATATTAAGTGAAAAAGCATTTTTAATTTATTGTGCAGTTCTGTATCTAGGTATGCTTTTAATTAAACACTTTTCCATAAATAAGCAAATAATAGAAGTTAGCAGAGAAGCAGTTGATCTAAATCATGACAGTAGCTCATTTATCTTTGTCCTAACAAGACAATAGGAAATGACACTAAGCCGTTGTTTTCTATGCATTAAGATTTCCTTCTTAAACAAATGCAATTGAGGCAGTTTGTTTTTCAGCGACAGCCCAGCACGCAATGCCAGTGGCCAGAGTTTTGTCTTGTCTTCATCCAGGGAAGGATTAATCTTTGTGATGGTGCAAACAAAATGTATGTCTGAGGTCAAAGTGCGGGTTGCCTTTTGGGATCTGCATTACATTAATGTCATTTTTGGGTAAATCAAAACCAACACCATAAAGCGTCACTTAGCTAATTTGTGTATTATTGTCAATGTTACCATTAATTATGCGTTTGTGAGGAAAAAGAGGATTAATGAGATGTCACAGGTAATTTACAATGATCAGGCTCCCCAGGACATTAATAAAACACTAGCTGTGTACGATTACCATTCAAACATAATAGTACTCATGCAGGAAAGCTTTTGTTAAGTCTCTGAACCAAGTTTTTCTACTGGTATGAAATATATTTTATATTGTCTGTAGAAGGTTTATTTTAATGCAGAAACAGTTTAGCAGTTTGAGTGTCTTTACTGAGCTCTCTCTTGAAGACATTAATAAAAATCCGGTGCTATGTTTTAAATGGACAATCCTTGAAAAAAATTTACTCTGTTGTATTGAATTGTTGTGAGATACCCTTTTTACTGAAAACTTTCTACAGGCAACATTAATAAGCACAAAATCTCATTAAAAGTGCAAGATTATCAAGTGATAATATCATCATTAATGCAGTTACTATCATGTGATACTTTATATATATTATAGAAGCAAAAATAACAGTATGTTTTTGTATTTACAGGATATGTATCAAATACCACTTGTAGGTGATAAAGTCAAGCTTCAAATGAGATGAGTTTGTCCATTCATTAAGTAATGATCCTATTTATTCAATTAATACTGCTGGTTGTTAAACTTTATTACTGATTGATGATGCACTTTAATACAGATTTTATAGAAAAGTTGCTGGTTGGACAATAAGTCAAACTTTGATTCCAATTAACAGTAGTTCCAGAAGACAAGGGATTAATTTTACTTAATTTCATAATTGTCCGTGTAGGGCTCATTTCTGTTAGAAAACTGAATCTGTATTGATTTCAATTAACTTACTGAACTTGAATCCTCTTGAACAAGGTTTTCTAATACATCCAATATTGCTGTGTGTTTCTGACAATGATTCCTTTATTACTTTTGTCGTGGTTTCGCCCCAGCTGGCAATCAAGCCCCACACAGCTGTGTGCTCATTCCCCCACCAGAAGGACTGGGGAGAGAATCTGAAGGGTGAAAGCTGGAAAACTTGTGGGTTGAGATGAAGACGGTTTAATAAGGAGTGCAAAAGCCATGCACAAATAAGCAAAGAAAAACAAAAAATTAATTCAGTGCTTCCCATGGGCAGGCAGATGTTGAGCCATCTCCAGGAGAGCAAGGACCCATGACACGTACTGATTACTTGGGAAGACAAACACCATCCCTGCAAATGTCCCCCCTTTCCTCCTTCTTCCCCTTACTTTATATACTGAGCATAATGTCACATGGTCTGGAATATCCCTTTGCTCAGTTGGGGTCACCTGTCCTGGCTGTGTCACCTCCCGACCTCCCAGACACTCTGAGTCTCCTCACCAGCCTGGCAGTAAGAGAAGCAGAAAAGGTCTTGGCTCTGTGTAAGCCCTGCTCAGCAATAACAAAACATCTCTATATTTTCACCCCTGTGTTCAGCAAAAATCTGTACTAGCCACTGTAAAGAAAGTTAACCCTACCACAGCCAAGAACATCACAACTTTGAAGTCATGTGGAAACAAGACTATCTGAGAAGAAAACAGTTTAAAAGAAAATATAATTTTTTTAAATCTCTCAATGAATCCCTCATTATTTTCCTCAAAATGACCCTGGAATATGGAGGACAATTGTCAATGGTAATTCCTATCAGAAATTATTCTTAGGTATAAATCATTTAATTCAATGATTTTTCCCACTTCCCTATGATCTCACAGATTGTTTTATACAGGGTCTTAATATCTAATGTCTTCCCTTCAGTTAACCTATCACTGCCTTTTTATCATAAATTTTATCGGATTGCCTTATGGGCAAATATAGCACTTAGAGCATTAACTGCAATATAATATATCCCTTTTCAAGCATATTTATTGTGGGTCAAAAGCTGGTGCTTTGGGAACTAGTTCAAATTTTTATCCATCTATGATTTCAAACTGTGGTGAGTTTAACAGTCTTCTCATTGTCTTAATGTCCTCCTGAAAAGAGTACTTTAATACTCAACTGGCTCTTTGCTTCTCTGTTCAATCTGCTAGGAAGAAGGAAGAATTAATTGCTACCAATATTGGGCTATATCCCACTCAGGGTCTCAGATATAATTAGGACCCCACAGGCTGAAAGAGTGCTCATATAAAACACTACTTCCAACCTGAAGCCCTAAGTCAAGCAACTTCTGTCTGCTACTGCCAAGCAAAAGCCATAAACAACAGTGGGCAGGGACAGGAGCTAGAGGTTACAGACTGATACATGAAGAAAATTAAATCAGTCTGCATTTTGCCAGGTGTGCATTTATAAGTATGGCCTGGTTTCTAAGTAAAACTCTTCAGGAAAAAAGTACATTTTTATTTTGCTTTCCAATCCAGGGTGTTAAGTTTATATAGAAGCAGAATGTGTTACCTGCGGCTGCTGTTAACTATTTGACACAGTGTGTTAGCTACGCTAAACAGTTTGAAATAGAATTCAGAAGATAACTTGTTAAACACTATTTTAAAATAATTGGCATGATATTATATGAAAGCTAGAACAAAGATAAAGAGTGATTAAACAAGACTTTAATGTTAGCAGCTAGATTTGGAAGCATTTATGTATAAACTGCATAAAAGCTTGTAGTTGGATATGCAAGATATCATGTAAAACTGTCACTTCTTCATGCAATTATTGATGATCAAGATACTAAGAAGCAAGTGCAAGCCTACGAATATAATTCTGCTGAATATTAGAACTGGGCAAGAATATTGTCATGAATGATAGTTCTGCTGAAAATTGCCAAAAAGTTGCTTCTGGTATTATCAAGACTACTCAGTTAACAGAATTTGAATTTGTAGTGTTATTTTTTGGGGAGTGTTTACCCTTTTCCTTTTAGCAACTGAGGCTAAATGGATGCTGCCATGTCATGCAACTGAAATGTGGAACTTGGAGATTCCATTCTATTTTGGGGAATTTCAGCTCACCTCTCAGGAAGACACCAGAATTTGCCAGATAAAGCAGAGATAACTTAGTGTGCAAGTATTGCTAAGAATTTGTAAAAGTGCAACAAAATTTAAGGGATATTAGTCTGCTCTTTAAGAAAGAAAGGAGCATTTAAATGTGTGCTGTGAATGAGGTCTCAGATATTTGTCATCTTTTCCCAGAATCCTGTTCCAAAAAGAATTTCCAACCAGCTCAGTTTCCCCATGTTTCACTACTTGTGGCAGCTTAACTTAGATGTATACATAAACAAAAAAAGCATATAAGAGATTTCATACCTATGTATTCCTTTAATGCATGAGACATCTTCATTTGCCTTTGTATGAAAACAAACAGAATTAGTATAAATTAGCTGAGAACATTGCATCACATAAAATTCTCCCTATAGACTTGTGGGAGAATCTCGGAGGTCTGAGGTGATATGGACCACATCCCCGGCTCCCTTGCAGAGGAGAGAATTCAGAACAAATCTCCAACATTTCAGTTAAGAATTGTACCCAATTAATAACTCTAAGGGTTTAGAACCTCTTCCCACTCTTTTTGAAATACTGTGTTAGTTCCAAATGAAACAATTTTGTTTTGTGACTCCATCAAGAAAAACAAGAACAAATATATCTGTTGAATTCAAAACACTTCTCTTAAGCAAACTAAAAATGAGTAGGGCAGCAAAATTTTATTTAATTTGGAGATCTGTGAACATATTATTAAGGGACTTCTTGGATATTTGCTTAATGCTCTCATTAATTGCTCTTAGCTAAAATGTTCTGTCCATTTTGATCCAGAGACATGCTTTAAAAGCAAGAGTTGATGTGTTTGTGACACCTGTCATTTGGGTCAGTTTAATGATTGCTGCCAAATGTAAGTCTGACTGTCATCTTATCAGGAGTCTATTTAGGTGGGTTTTTTTGCTTGGCAATCCTGTCACATGTCAGGTAAGGCAAAACCAGAACGAAATCTAGATCAAATGCACTTTGCTTGAGTTTGCTAGAAAATTCTGTAACATGCAAATAGCAGATTTTTCTTCCTCTAACTTAAGAAAGAAATTGAAGGTAGGAAAAATGGTTTTAAGCAAGATAGTAACACTTCAAATAGCTTCAGGGGAAATCTACATATTTTTCTCAGCACTCTAGCTAAATACTAATGAGCTTATTAAAATAAAGTGACAAAAAAAGAAGATGCTTTACTTTCTCTATTTGACCTTTGTGCAGTGAAGGTAAACATATTGCATCTTTTGAATAATACATGCAAGACTATTTATTGAATACATTTTTAATTTGCAAAATGGTATATACATGATTAAATGTTTTGATATAAGTTCTGTTTATGAAAAAAACTTCTCCTAGAACTTGATTCTGGATTTTGAAATAAAAGAGGATATTATAAAATACGAACTTATATATGAGAACCACTACATTTTTTCCATACTTACTTTCATGAAAGAGATGAGTAATATATTTGTCTACAAGCTGATGTATAAAAAAGCAATAAGAAATATTTTGGAGAGCAACTAATATCTGAAGACTAATTTTATTTTAATTTGTTTTTTTGTGACAAAATAGAATTTGTGAGGTCTCAAACCATCAGTTGAAATATTTCACTCATTAAAAAATGGAACAACACCATTGCCATTGTGTAGATCTCAGATTTAACAGATGAAAGCAGATTTTCTTAGCAAACATACAGTCTGAGGGGACTTGTCTGACAACTTACGTGCTGAGCTGGGAAAATACAGTACATTGTCATAATGTCCAAGAAACACTGAAAAAAATATAAAGATTTTTGATACATTTAAATAATTATTTACCATATTATTCATGTGCATTTTATGCATAAAGGAACCTGGATATTGAGGTGGCACGTGCTTAGTACTCTTTGTTGGAGAGCACTGATAAATGTTCATAACCAGTATGGAAACAAAAGCTTATAAGGAGGATAAGAGGAAAGGAAGGGACACAGAGGACTAATTCTCACTCTTCTGTCCCTGATATCAGTGTATTTTATTGTGAAGTAGGTGACTAGGCTAAAGTTTTCAGAAAGACTAGACAGCTGGCTTGTTTAAAATTAAGAAGTTTAAGTTGATTATGTTAACTACTTGTTCTTATTAATGATCCATTAATAAAGCAGTTCACAGATTCATTGCAACTATTTAATACATGGTACAATTGCTATTACCATATCCTTAATTCTTTGTCATGTGTTTAATATGATATATTAATTTTAATGCCTATGTTTCACAACAGTGATTATTTTAAGTGAGACAATTTATTTGTGTTTTTAAGAAATGCTGTTTTGAAATTAAAATTGACTTGTTCTCTTATGGAATTTAGGCACATTGTATCAACAAAACCCTAAAAAATATTCAGGCTTGTTAATTAAAATAATTTGTACCAGTAGCAAAAAAGACAGGGATATAATGATGTGGAACTTCCCCTTTCCTTAAAACATTGACTGAAAAAATAATATAATCTTGTCATTTCTCAACCTTGTAAAGACCTCCGTTTCAATGATTTCATCTGGCAAATTCTCTTAAAACGAAGCAACATAGTGGATGTAGTTCCAAAATACAATACAGAACCAGAGTCTAGGCTTGATTATGAAATTATATGCAGTTTCTTTTAACTTGTTAACACAGACATCATCAGCATGTGAAAGTTGTTTTAGTGTTTGGTTACATTTGCAAATGAATTTGAATGCAGAAAAGAGTCATGAAATAGAGAGGCAAATAAAGCAGACTAACCTGCAAACGTAGTAGTCAAACAAGCAGTAGCAGGAAATTATTTCTGAAATGAATATCCTCCTGTAGCATACTCAATGGGATATTAATCCTACCATGGAAGACATTCAACTTAGTAAAACAGAATATTGGCAACATCACAACTTGGATAGATTTACTTGAGGTTGCTTTAGGGCTTTTTTTTTAGCTAAACTTTTTGGAATGCTTTTGTTAAAACAAGGCTCTAGCTGCATATTTGCTGAATGCTGTTATCCCTTCTTGGACCTTCAATCTTGGACCTTTATTCTTACAGATTTTCTGTTAGCTATGAGTACCTTATGCTTTTAGATCTCTTTCTTCCAGAAATTCCTACATTTTGCTTTGAACAGTGGGTCCTTTTCACTTTTGCTGAGGAAAGATGTTAATGTTAAAATAAATTGATGAAATGTTTCTTCAGGTTGGTTGTGTAGCAGATATCATTTAACCATTAAGCATTTGGAATAAACCCATTAACTTTTTATATTTATTATTATATTTTTATAAGAAATTTACAATTAGACCTTTATGCTCTGTTGACTCAGCCTTTGCTCTTATCAGGCCTTTTATCTAAAGTGCATTCAAACCCACAGTTACCTAAGGGAATCATAAGTAGTGCTCTGACTGAAGTCAATGTTTTTCACTGTACTCTATTCTTTCTTCTGTAATTGGTCACTTGCTGGTAATTTTCTTATTGTCAATGTTTTTAGTTTTCTTTTGATTTTAACATAGAAATGGATAAATTGTAAGATAATGTTAATCTTTTGCCCTCCAGCAGACACTGAAGACCTTTGTGATAATTTTCTACTTTTATGTCTTTGTTTCTCTGGAGTTTTGAGTTCGGCTTTTGAGATAACTAAAATTAATTAATTTTCTCAAGATTTTAATCTACTTTCCATTTATGTTTTCTTAGACAAATTTGGGATCAATATCGTAAAATTAATGTGTTTTTCATAGAGTATGGCTTCCCCCCTCCTTCATACCTAATAGTAGTCTTTCTTGGTTAGTATTCTGAACTTCTTCTTCAGAGGTACAGTCAATTAATGTGTAACAGCTTATGTAGATAGGGATATGAAACACCTGAAGTCTTCGAATTGTCTACCCTTGTCTTTTTTTTTATGTAATCTCATTATAAATGTTTTTCTTTAGTATTAAAACCTTCAGAGGTTGATTATGTCCAAAATTTTTCCTAGTGAATAAGCTATATTTTCTGTAAATCTGCAATATCAAAACAGATGCATTTTGGGATTGTTTATAGAAGTCTTCAATGCCAGCTTTTTCCATATGGTGCTAAAAACTTGAACAAAAGGAATCACAGTCTCTATGTAATTCTGCAGTGGTTTGTTATCTTAATTACTAAGTGTATTATTTAAAATGTAACTAAAAGGTAGCCTAAATTAATTTAAATCTTTACCTGAGCTCTGAGATTTGAACCATGACAGTGAAGCAGAATAATTATTCCCTCACCACCGTTAGAAAACTACCCAAGGTAGACATTTTCTTTTATACTGAATGTTAGCCAAAGGTAAGTGGTAGTTAAAATCTCACAAATTATTGTTAACAGTCAGCTTTCTTTTATAACTTACATGCAAAAACCCAGTATTGCTTCACAGATGCATAAAATATTAAATGGTTTATTCTTAAGAATATGTTTATTTTTTATTTTTAAAATTTACTTATCTTTTAGCTATTATTCTTCTGTATTAAATGGAATAATTCTGAAGTTTACTCACTTCCATTTTTTTATTCCTATTTATATCTCTTCTGATAGAACATTATTTTAGTCCCAGCATCAAAGACTACCTATGTATTTTTTACTTGTTGATAGAGAAAATTACATTCCTTTTATGATTTGTTCTGTATATACTAATTTAATGTAGTTATGTATACAGTTTTTAACTCAGTTGTAAAAATGCTTTTTCATTCATAAAGTGGACCTTGATTATATTTTTCTCAAAGTTCTTTTCAGTTTGTATTGATGCACCTAAACTTCATCACCAACCGACTAAAACGGGTTTTGTAGATCTCACCAAGACCTTTGTGGTGATACCTCTGAGGTATTTTGCAGGTGTCAGAGTCTAAAGCAGACTAGGTCTTCAGTGAAGTTACAATATAAAATTTCTAACAAAAAAAATACAAGCAGCAGCATTTCTGTTGCATCTGAAGCCAAGCTGTGTCAGCACTTTTGTGGTCCTGCCTGCCTTGACCCCAGGATTGTGATGCAGCCCTTTGCCTTCATCTGTTCTGTTGACACTGATGCTCATCTGATCTTGTGATGAGCTAGCTCAGGCAGGGAAAATCAGCAATGGTTTTTTACTTGCCTTGTTTTCTCTTATAAGGACAGTCTCCTGCTAGTTTATTTCCTGAAACAGAGCAAGGGAGAGGGACTCCAAGGGTGACATTTCAGGTTGATGTTAACTGTTGTGGAATCACAGCCTGAGGCTATAGTGCAGCTAGAATTTTTGAGATGGAAGGATCTGCAATCGTTGTGAAAAGAAAAAGCACCCTGACCCTAACCTTAACCACTCATTCCAGGTGCATTCTGCTTTCTCTTCAGCATTTTATTTCTGTATAAAATCAACCAGTTTAGGAACTTATTGAGGTGATGATTTCCTTTTTTTTTCCTGATTAGTGTTCAGTCAGATCAGTCTCTCTTACAGCATCACATAAGGGAGTGAGGAAAAAATGGAGAAGGGCTGACTAAAACTTCTTCTTTGTCACAGGGTTTATGCTCACTGTAAATGTTAAATTAATTACATATTGTGAAAGGCTGCTGTAGTTGCTAAGAGAGATTCACTAGGGTCTGCAAAGAGCATAGCAGCCAATGGAAAGAACTGATAGTCACTATGCACAGAGGCTCATAGCAGTTGATGACAAAAGCCTATACCAGATACTTTGCAAATTTTTTGCAGCTGATGGAAAAGGTCCAGGCTGTCTAATGTGGGAAACATATGACAGTTGATACAGTGACCTATGGGTTCTAAAGAATAGTTATGGGACAAAAAATTGGTCAGGAACTTGAAAGTGCGTGAGGCTTTTTTCTCTCCTAAATAAAACCAGATTTGCAATAATCTGCAGATGCCCAAATCATTCTCCTCCCACACCCGAGAGACTCCCTAATTGTGAATTTGCATTGTTCTTTCCTTTGGTTTTGCCTATGGCCTTTGGCAGCTGCTTTGCTGATCCCACCCAGTAACAAGAACATGATTGGACATCTGTCATCAATCATTGTGGGAATGTGATTCTTACAGCATTCAAGTAGAATTTGATATATAATTGCAGGCAGGCAGGTTGTATTTTCAGGTAGTAAAATAGAAGACCTTGAAGAGATAAAAGAAAGGAATTGGTATTTCTGTTCTTAGGCTTCTGGTATTTTTCTCTACTTTTTCAATTGAAAGCTGTAAGTTGGATATAAACTTCAGCTAGTTTAGGCACTGAATGGTCTTTTTTTTTTGTATCCTGAGATGTTAGATCTTGTACATTAGTGTAGCCACTTTTCTAGATAACAGTCTAGTTCCTACTTGCTGTGAAGTCAAATGATACTTAAACTGTTCACAGTAGCAGAGCAGTAGAAGTGCACAGGAGACATCTCTCCACTAAGTAGTTTTGTGCATGTTTACAGTGCTCCTTGAGCTGTAGTTGTTAGGTCCATTCATACACTTGTTTACACAGTCGTATTAAGAATGCATACATTGCAGATAGTAAAGATGCTGAGCTTGGAAATCAAGCAAAGGATGCATGTATATTTGACAATATAATGTAAACAAAAAGACCTCTAGGAATGATCTTTACCTTAGACTGCATCAACACAATGCTGAACTTGAAGCGACAAAAGTCAAGTACAGTTCAGTGCTAGCTGGGCTCCAGCTTGTGTTAGATTCAGAAGGATCTGGCAGCCAAAAATGTCTTCTGCATGACTGAGGGTATCGAATTTCAGTAGTTCTGAGATCAGTGAAGACCAAGGTTTATATTTGTTAAATATAGGTTAAGGTCTGCTGGGTTTCAGAGTACACCAATGATGCCAATCAATTGAAGCTGTGATTCAGGGCCCTCAGCCTGTCAACAGATGGTCCCACTGAATGCCATCAGGTGTTCTGACTGGCCTTTCCAAAAGTTCACCAATGTCCTTAAGTACCAAGTAAGTGCTAGCTATGTGAAGAGAGGGACACAGTACACAAGGAGTGGTTTAAATTACAAGAACTTAGCTCTGCAGAGGTGCTATTTCTAGAATAGAATAGAGTATTTTCACGTGGAAGTGATCTGCAATGATTGTCCAGTCCAACTGCCTGGCCACTTGAGGGCTGACCAAAAATTAAAGCATGTGATTACGGGCATTATCCAAATTCCTCTTAGACCCTGACAGCCTAGGGGCACCAACCACTTCTCTAGGAAACCTGTTCCAGTGTTGGTCCTCTTGCATCCTGATACATCTAGCATCTAGCATCATACTTAGTTTGCATGAAACCACTGATATCCATTTTGCTCCCGATTCTAAGACTGGGATCAACACAACTGTCAGCATGCCCTAAACATAATTTACTTTTGAGAGAGTTTTAAGTTTAGAAGCACTTGGGAAACATATAAGCCACAATTCCCATGTCTTTGGATTTTGTAACATACTCGCCTTCACAAATTATTCTATTATTCTAACTGATCTGGGGAATTTAAAATATCAGTAATTGATTGGGGAGACAGTTTTGTTATGTTTTTCTCCACTGTAAATCTAACTATCTTTTACAATAAATTTTTTGGACCAAATTCCCAGATTCTATTCCAGTATAGCAAGAGAAGTGGTTTTCATTTCTGACTGTGGTTGATTCTTATACACATCCTACCTTCACTTTTATCATTTTCACTACTGGTTCTCTAATAAACATATGAATATATGTTTTTTATCCAATTTTAAAGTATAACTCATATTCTGTAGGTGTCTTTTGAGTTTTCAGGTTAAATTCAAAATAAGCTTTCTTAATCTGAGCAGCCTCAGTGATTTTCACAGATATTTACAGATAACCATCTGTAATGGTAATTTACAGATAACCATCTGGTTAATGTGTAAATTATCTTAACTGCTAAGTGCAGAGTTTTGTTAGCAATTGTTGTAAGTCTGAAACTGGCCACTGATAGGGGATATTTTAAAGCATAGAAAGCCTTTAAGCAGTTTTATAAAATTGTGATTTTAAAAACAAAAGAAAAAAGATGGATTTCATGCATTCTCAAAGGTCCTGGGATCCTTGGAGAATTTACCTGTCTGTAATAGCAAAGCAGGTTGCTGTTAAATGACATAAAGCTGGAAGATGTTTCACTATGGTTTGATTGTGGGTTATAATTATCAGTATTCTTCTCTCGGATTTGGAAACATTTTCTTTTATTATTTTTTAAAATCATAAAAATTCCAGGGCAGTTGGATTGTCTTAAGTTGAACATTCTCCTTTAGAACTACATTTAGAAATCAGTCTAAATGTTTAAGTCAAATGAAGATAAATATGCTGAAATCCACCTATGACCTATAGGCTACTAAATCTATCTGCTTGCTGCAGATTTTTTCTGCTCTTCTCTATTGTTTTTTTCTTATTCTTGTGAATAGTGGCTTGAGGGCAGTTGGGGTCTAGTAAATTCTAGGATTAAAATTTTATTTGTTATAATTTAACAAATTATAACAAATTAAAGAAGAGACAATACTTTTGGCTCAGAGAAATTAGGAATTGAATAATGCAGGGAAGAAGTGATTTTACTAGCCAAATTCAGAAGGTGGGATGTCTGTTGGAAGTAGAATATTTAATTAAAAATCACTTCTTACTAATTGTAATTCTGCACAAATTCCCTGGCAAAAGGGTGAATGTGCAGTTGTATTCTGATAGCCTTCAATGAGAATTGGAGAAACTAAACTGACTTCTAAAAATGTTCCAATTTTGTTTGGTTGGTTTTTTGCTGTATGCTTTTTGTTGGGTTTCTTGGTAGGTTTTGGGTTTTTGAAGCTAAGAAGTGTATTTATTTTATTTATTTGTTTTTAAAGAAACTAAAGAATAAGTTAAATCAAGATTTGAATTGCACATCTTCTGGTTCAGTATAAAAGTACAATTCAGTATATATTTCTTCTCATACTACTTCAGTTTTAAAGACCCCTAATATTTTGTTCTGCTTACTGTGTGTGTGGATGAGAAATTCCTGTAGGTTAAAGTGACAATAAACTGGTTTTAAAAGACATATGTTGTTGACGTAGGGAGAAAGGAAGAGCTTTTTGAGGGAAAGTTTGTTTAAACTGATCTCAGAATACTGTAACGTTCCAACTGATAGCATACCTCTTTTTATGGTTCATAAACAAAACCTTTTTTCCTAACCATGTATGATTCTAACTTGTTCTCTGCTATTCTTAATTTAGTCTATTGTGGTGAAGTTCTGAGGCCATATCCCATACCTTGTTATGCTGAGAAAATCTGTGTTCCATCATTTCCTTTATTGTGAAAGACTTTGTTTATTCACTCTTTCATTTACTACCCTCTAGATGACCTAAGAGTCATCTAATTTTATTTTTTAAAATGAAAACTATGTGCAGAGAAAACTCAAGGTAATCTGTATGTGACTATTTTTGTCCTATGTTTAATTCTTCTCCTTTGGTTTGGAAAATTCTCAGAAAACTTTCAGAAGAGTAGTGAAATGAATTTGTGTCGGTTTTGTTTTAAATAATTTCAACTTAAGCATATTACAATCCACTGGGTAGGATATAAAATCAGAAGAGTTGTCAGAAAGAAATTGCAAAAGAAATTACACAGATCTTATTCTAGGATGGCCTTGAAATAAATGTTTTTTTAAATAATTTAATGCGGCTACCAAATAGTAATGAGTCCTATTTTCAGCTCCCAAATAAAATCATAGGAACATAAAGTTTGGAAAATACCTCTAACATCTAGTCCAACCTTTGACTATAACCTTGTGAATAAAGCCATTGCACGAAGTGCCACATCCAATCATTTCTCAAACACCCCCAGGGATGGTGACTCCACCACTTCCCTGGCCAGACCATTCCAATATTTGACAACTCTTTCCATGAAGAAATTATTTCTGAACACATGGTATTACTCCTGAAATCTGAAATTTCCAAACATATTTAGATCTACATTGTAGGTGTAGGTATTTGACTCATAAAAACTGAAATCTGAATGTGTCAACAATGTTAGCTGTCTTTCTGTTGTCAATAAGTCTCTTGAAATTGCAGTGATTAGGAGATAAATACATACAAATATGTAAATATCGTGCATCTAGGTAAAATGGGGCCAGATATTTTACTGATGTAGGCTTTCATACTTCAGTGAAAAACTGGTGTTTTCCATCATTTGAGAAGCCAGGCTGCAATATTTATATGTACATGTACACATATATATGATAAAATGTATAAAGTTGGAATATATCAATTATTTTATGGTAATTTAGTTTGAGTGTATTGCAGCCATTTTAATTAGTACATAGTGTGCCAACAGAAAATCATGTATAGCACAGAAGCAATAGAGAAATCATGCCATTCATCACTATTTTGGCATCCAGACTGAGTTTTGATCAGAGCTAAAATGAGCTCAACAATTGTTCTGCATTTGCAACAATAACTTCTCTTTGTAATATGTGGGAAGTGGCTGGTTTTACCAAAGTAAAAATTATTCATTTTTTTGCAGCTATGGTCATATTGAAATCTAGTTTTACCTGGAATGGAATAACAGTTCCATAGATAATTTTTCTTCTTTTGTTTGCATGATGTGGCTTACTGGCTTAAATTTAAGTAAACAGTTCCTTCTTTACAGTAAGGCCTGCTAACCATTGGAATATATTGGTGATCACCTCCCTCAGTAAAATATTTAGAAGTAAATTAAACAAAAACTTAATGGTTTGCACATAATTGAACTCTGGTCAAGATGTGTTCCAGCTGTTTTCAGATCTCTTTTAGACATATTTCAATAATTCTGAGGCCCAGCATTGTCATCAGAGAATTTCAGTTTAGATACAGAGCTGAATCTGGATCCTGCCAGCTCCTGTCTGTTAGTGTCCACATGATCCACTATCTCAAGAGCAGAATCCTAGAACTGTAGAATGGTTTAGGTTGGAAGAGACCTTAAAGATTCCAAACCCCCTTCCCTGAACAGGGATAACATTCCTAGATCAGGTTGCTCACCATCCAAACCACCTTTGAAAACTTCCAGGGACAGGAAATTCACAGCCTCTCTGAGCAAACTGTACCGGTGCCTCACCACTCTCTGAGTAAAGAGTGTCTTCCTGACATCTACATGTCTCCTCTTTTAGTTCAAAACCACTGCCCCTTGTCCTGTTACTATTTGCCTGTGTGAAAAAGTCTCTCTCCCTCTTCTTTATAAGCCCCCTGAAGGTGCTGTAAGGTCTCCTTGGAGCCTTCTCCAGGCTGAACAACCCCAACTCTCTCAGCCTGTCTTTGTAGGAGAGGTGCTTCAGCTCTCCAGTCATCTTCATGGCCCTCCTTTGGACCTACTCAAACAGATCTTTCTTGTGCTGAGGACTCCAAATCTGGATGAAGTACTGCATATGATTCTCATGAGGGCAGAAGTTGGTCAATACTTTTCTAGAACTATTTGATACAAGAAAGATTGTTATTAGTTTTCTTTTCCCCCCCATTTGTTTAATGTTAAAAAAAACCAATTCACATTTGAGGGAGAAGGGATGTGTTTGCACTGCTGAGGCCCTGATTATTGCCATCAATGAGTAAGGACCAAAATGCACCGCTACTTTAGTAGTAAAACACCGTACAGTAAAAATGTGTGCCTGTTGCTGAATGGGGCAGGTTATCCAGTGACAACAAACACAGAAAAATCTGAGTTATTCAGTGTCTTCTTTGCTTCAGTCTTCACGACCCAGGTGTCCCAGATACCTATGTTTGGTAAAGGGGGTTGAGGGGGAACTGAACTCCCATGGGGTATGACGATAGACTCCGGAATTACATAAGAGACCATGACCCTTATAAGACTGTGGAACCTGATAGGCTGCATCTAAGTGTGTTGCGAGCACTCTCTGATGTCCTTGCAAGGTCACTTTCTATCATCTTTGAATAGCTGTGGAAATCTGTGGAGGTCCCTGACAACTGGAAGAAGTGAATGTTATACCCATCTTCAAAGAATACCAAAAAGTGCAGGCCAGTCAGCCTCCCAGTGTCTCACAAGAAAACCATGGAGTCTCCTAAAGAATGCTTCTGGACATAAAGGAGAAGGTGACTAACAACATGCCTTTACAAAGCGTAAATCATGTCTGATGAATCTGAGTGACTCTATGATCAAATTACTGCATGCCTGGATGAGGGGAGAAAAGTGAATAACATTAAATTTAGCAAGGCTTTTGGTTCTGTCCTCACACTATTCTTGTACCACATTAGGATTTTGCAGTCTGGATGGGCAACTAACTATTTACAGTATCAGTTGGATGACTGGGTATGGAAGTGGTGGATTCTTGGTTGTTGTCTTCCTGGGTGTCTGTGGCAAGAGCATTCAGGGGTCTACACTGGCACCCATTCTCTTTATCGTTGAGGTGAGATGGAGAGATGGAGCTCACTCTCATCAAGTTTGCAATGGCCCTAGACTGGGGTACCGGTTATTAAAATCAATGGGAAGCTTTCCATCAAGAAGGACCTAAGCAGACTTGGAGAAATGGGCTGACAGCATAAGGGCAAATACAAGGTCTCGCAGCAATGGACTGATTGAGTGGGTAGCAGCTCTGTGGAAGAGGACATGGATAGTACAGTTTTGAATGTCCTCATAACATCTGACTGCACAAACTATCAAAAAGATTGATCCTTCTTTACTGAAGAAAACCAGATCATTGTACTCAATCCAGATGAAGACAGAAGCAATAATTTAAGAGCACTTAGAATTACTTACTCTACCCCACTCCACCTCACCCTCACTTGTTTTCTTACTTAAATCCATATTCTGAATTGGTAATTTCATTCTGTGATTGCTTTATGTAACACAAATGCAATGCTTCCATATGGTAGCATTTCAGAATACTGCTTTCTATTAATTCCCATCCGCTAGAATATTGGTTGCCTCAGCCTTTCTTCAATTTTGTTGCTTCTCAGACAGATGATATCACTGCAATATTTCTTGAAATTAAATGCTCACACAGTTGGGTATGCTTTCATGACAAGGTTGAAAGATTGGGAAAGGACTAGAAGAAGAAATATTTGAGAGATAATTGTGTTATACTGACAACTGTGTAATGTCCTTAACTACTGTTGGTGATAATGATGAATGGTATATAATATGGTACTCTAAATTGGTGAACAAGTCAATTAGAACAGGTCTACAGTCATTAGAACTGTCTTATGTAATGAAATGGGTCAGAATTTAATGAGTCCTCCTCTCCCCCTCCCAAATTTTAAGATACCTAAGACAGGGATATTTTTATTATTTTCATCAGGTTGACACTGGCTGATCAAATTACAGAGAGCTCATTTTACTATTAGGCCTGTGATACTTGCAGAGCAGCTGTGCATTGGGCATGTTGAGGTATTAAATATCTATCAATTAAACAAAAAGAAATCTTGAAGTCTTTTAGAATCTGTCAGAGTATTCTGACTATGATCTTTCTGCTTTCAGTATCATAATTTACAAGTAATTTTCTTGATAAGAAATTAAAATAGCCCCACCCACAATGCTAAAAGACCCCAACAAAACCCCAAACCAACAAGTCTTGAGCATTAGTATGTTTCTGAATGAAGCTCAAAAAATAACTCAATAGTCAAGATTTTCTCATACTTAATTTTTCTGGTCTTTATATTTCACACCTTCATTACCCTTTTCTAATAATTTCTTCCATTGACACCTCTTTCCCCTATCAACATTTATACTTAAAGTTTCCTTATTATCTTATATACAATCAAGAAATATGCCTTTATTTTTTCAGCTTCTCAGATATGTAAGCTGTTGTATATCTCAGCTGTAAGATGCAATTTAGACATGAATCTCCTTGATTCATAACAGCCTCATTCTATTTTTATGCTGATGTACCTTCACTGAGTTTAGCATGATGAATTAAATTCATACCAAGAGGGATACTTCCACATTTTATTTAAAGATTTACTCTGCCTTCCCTGTCATTTATGAAAACTGTACTAGATTTAGTGACCCATTTTAAGATTCAGGAGATGAGAAAAAACTTTTTCGGTTGATTCTAAGTAGTAGATTTTTGTGCCCATCCGATTTATCCTTCTTTAAATGATGATGGCTAATTTTAAAGTGACTTAGCCACCACCTACCATCTGGAAGAGCAGGAACCCTTGTGAGCAGTGAATGCTTAGGTTATTTCAAATCACTCTTCTGTCATTTGAACATGCATGTTTACCTGTTCCATAGATTTGAAAACTTCGGGAAAACTACTTGAATCTGTTGAAAAAGAGCTGAATGTCTGGAAAGAAATCAGAAATTTTGGCTGCCAGAATTGTGGTATTTCTATGTTGATTGCTACTACATGTTGATTTACTAGACATTATTCCTGAAAAGAGTGTCCCCAGAAGTGACATAATGGCCATGACAGCCAATACGTATCACCTAATACTTTTACATCATCCCCCACGTTAATTTTACACATTTCCACCAGTTTCTGATAATCATGCTTGCCCTCTAACTCTTCATAAGTCACTTATCTTTACTGATTTGCAATTATGGTCTCTCTTTGGAAGAAAAGATACAATTGTACATCTTTCTTAGCTCTTTATCCTGTTGCAATACATGATTAAACTATTTTATAACATGTTATTTATTATGTCATTTAAAGTCTGTGGCTCTTAGAAACAGCCTTAAAGGATTTATGTTTTATTTATATATGTTTTTACTTTTATTCTTTTTTTCAGTTGGTTATGCCCTATTTTAAATAATTTGAGGAAAAAAATACTGCTTGTTGTAAAACAGATACCCTCAGGAATTCTAGACCATTTAGCCTTTTTCCCCTGTTATGTTTCATCAGATTTTAGTTATCTCCTAGAGAGCAAGGATTTAATAGATTAAAACAGCAATTGATTTTTTTAAAGCCTTTTATTTGAATTTTTCCATTCCACTGAAATACATTATGTGTCTCCAAAGAAAGTAATAAATTATAGACAAAGCAAAAGTTAAAATTAGATCTGAGTGTGGTGTAATGCCCAAAGGAAACTGTTCAGAAAGGTTACAAGCTGTCAAAAAACAATTTGTATGGTTAAAAGCCACACAGATAGATGCTGTTAATGGAGTATCTGTAATGATTATTTAGGCATTGGTTGCTTATTATGTCTTTGAGGCAGCTATTCAGTGCACTGCTTTGGAGGCTATAAAGACCTGTAATTCTGCACCTATTATACAGAAGAAGTGTGTGCAAGAATGCACTGTACCACATCAAACAAACCTCTCCTCTCTATTCTCTTGATTTTTAATCATCTCTCCCTCTGGAATTATGGTTGATGATGATTGTAAGAATAAAGACTAGTTACTGTAGTGAAAGGATCATAAAGTCAATCATGTGGATAAAATTACTTAGCAATTCAGCCAGCTGGTCTCTATTTGGCTTCACTTCAGTTCATTAGTTTATGGGAGAATTCACTCCACATTTAAAGAAAGCAGAATTGCATAAAAACTAGTTTGTAATTAATAGCAGCTTTTTATACAGAAATAAAATTGCTAAGTGAATGTGTCCATTGGGCACTCATTTTTTATTTCTTTTTGTATCCTTTGCAAAACAACTTTATTTTGTATTTACAACCTTAGACACAGGTTGTTCATCTACAATCCATCTTCTTTTCTTGAAAATTATTCTTTTCTCTATGTAATACTTGAGGGGTTTTCAAATCACAATGTTTGCTGGAGGAGTAGGCAACTTTAAACAACTTAGGGGCCATTTGGAAGCACGGCTGTATAATCTTGGCATTCTGTGCCAGTGCTCTCATGCAGGTGATTAGGTGGCAGTGTATAGCTGTAAGCATATGTTTAAAGTGCCACACATCATAAGTGTGCTGTGTTTTGCATGCTTTTTAAGAGCTAAATAGCTAATGTTCATTACTATTGTGTTTAACAGAGCCAGAAATAACAAATATACTGTTCTTCTACTTTTGAAACCTTTTATGAAGAGCACATAAAAGCAGCGAGGCAACTGGGGAGTTGATCCATTTTTAATCCCTTAACAGGATATCCAAAATGAAGCCAAATTACTCCCGGATCCTTTCAGGTCTAAGCATAGAAGCTAGGGGGGACAGAGCCTGTACATTTGTGTAAGCACTTACATTGCATTGCTAAAGAAAACAATATAAAGATGAAAAAAGAAGAAATATAGATTTTAATTTTTTAAATTATAACTGTTGAAAGGGATGCATTGTTTATAAACCCAGATTAAACACCCATGTTTTAGCTTGGCATGGAGTAATGGCCTTTCTTCTGCAACACTGTGCACACAGAATGTCTTCTCTGAATATTGTTGATGGATAGAGGGGGAAGACAGCATTGAGCTGGAGTTATGTCTTGCTGTTATTCTTCTCTTAAGGGTATTTTAAATGTGGAATTGTAAGAAATGTCAGTGTTTCAAGATGGGTTTCAGTGTCCAATTAGATCAAAGTAGGTTTTAGAACACTGAAATGTTTTACATTTTCACACTTCTTGCATTTTCATGTTTCCACAAGAAAGTGTCCTACAAAACAAGCCATTTATACTGTTATTAGTCTTGAGGTCTTGACATGTGATGTATAGATCTTAATAATTTTATTTAATTACTTATTCAATTTAATGAATTGTCCCTTCTCAGTGTAAAATAATAGTTCTCTGGCGATTTTACAACTGGCTACCAGCTTCACGTTGTACCTCCTATGAGCATATAAGCTGGCAGAACTGAATGGTGCTCAGGAAGGTTTCTGTATTATTTAGGAACTCTGAAATTCCTGAGGCAGTGTAGTGGTGTCTTTTAGACATGTATAGTCATTAAATGAATGATTTGCTTATATAAAGGATTATTTAATCAACAGAATTTATCTGTGGTAAAGATAACAGTGAAGTTCACCTGTTCTTCTGTTTGTTACCAGGAATGCATTTCTTTAATACAATCACATCTCTTTCTGTATATAGTAAATACTGCTTGCATAAAGACAATATTTAACATTGTTAACAATTATAATTTAGTTTATCTTGTTGTCTTCTATAGTATGTTGATATTATCAAAGCAGAAGGGAATGAAAGAACTGGCAAAGTCAATATTGCCTAGAGAATATTAGAATCTTAAAATTTAGAAAAGAGCTTAGAAGAGATGACTTCCATAAGCCTTGTGTTTTACTGTAAACTTAGAATAGCCTATGGAAAGCCTACTATTAGTCCTACTACAAATACATTATATTAGGAATGAAATAATTTGTTTTAATGTCACGCAACTGTGCAAAACATTGAAGAGTCATTAACATAAAGAACATTTGAACACAAGTGCCTATTCAATTTTGTATTGTTATTTTCCAAAATAGAAATCATGAGAAAATGGGATTGGTCCCAGGCTGGAGTCTGTACAAGCATGTATAGGAAAATTTGTGACACTTTATTCCTAAATAGCTCCTTGACTAAAGCATGTTCCTTCCAATCATTTACATTTGTTTGATTTATGACATTTTGTGGAAATGCCTAGGAGACCTGGAGTACTTCCCTCGTGTTCCATTGATGTTATTCTTTCATCTTCTTCCAATTCCTTCTATACTATACATGGTGTACAGGAAATCCTGCAGTACAGTGCTTCAGTAGCCCTCCTCTTTTCTGGGGAAAGGATGTGGATGGTGACAGCAATTTAGGGTGGGAATGTGGGAATGGGAATACCCCCTCATGACCTATGTTTATAAATAGTGTATGCAGGGAAGGATCTCAGAGCAGCAGAAAAGGAATTTTACATAGTTTCACCCTAATTCTACTTTAGCCGACCATGGGTGAGAGATGCCCAAAATGCAGCTGTTTTTGTGGACCTTTTAATTCTCAACACATTGTAGATTCTCACTGTGTTAGAAGAGACAGTGGCTGGGGGCAGATGATTAGATAGAGCATGGGAATTTTTAACTCCCCATACAGTAGTTAACTGCTGTCATCTATCCCAGTTACTGACTGTTCAATTTCCTTAAGTTTATTACACATCTTCATTTCCTGAATCATTGGAGATCATTTAATTAAAGAAAATGATTAACTAAAACATTTAGCAGGCAAGCCATCTCCATTTACTAAATACTGAAAAGGCAAATCAAGAATTGCTAAAATGCACATATTCATATATACAGTATTTAAAAACACTTTTATTGTCATAAATTTAGTAAGACTGTCAATAACTAGTCCTAATAACAGAGTGTATGATCCTCTAGGTGTAGATTAAGTAAGAGTTGCAAATAACAATTTGTTAACATGCTGAAGAGATTGAAATTATTTTGTAGCTAACCAAAACATTCAAATTTTCTAATGCAACAGGAGAGTTAAATCGTGAATAAAACACACTTGTCTTCTGTGCAATACTGAGGCATGTTTGCTTCAAATAATACTCCAAGCACGTTTCTACTGTCATATGTACCAATATTATGATAGTTGATACTGAAGAGATCTTTGTGGGATGAAGTTTGTTTATTTGGTCTTCTTAATACCCATTAGCACAGTATGCTGAAAGTATATTTAGGAGTGAAATTAATGATATTTTTTGAGTTAATAAAGTTTAAGTAATATCTTCTTTTGCAAAATTATTTCAAAACTCAGAATTATGTGAGTCTCAAATCTATTTGATATGGATGCCATTATTTGGTAATGAATGTGGAATTAAAGATATGTTGTTAGTCAGATTAAGCAGAACTGCAAAACATGACAGAAAAAAAATTCCTCTCAGCCTTTTCTTCATATGAGATGCTTCTGTTTAATTTCAATATCTGTGATTTATGTTGTTTTTTCAATACAGCTGAGCAAAACAAATAACATCATTAAAATCGACACAATTAATTTCCTGACACCATTATGTTTATCCACAGATCTTCATTCAAAAATTCAGTTCAAAGTTTCCCCCTTGTGCTATCACTGCATGTTCTGTGAAAAGTCCCTCTCTGGCTTCCTTGTAGCCCCATTTATGTACAGGAAGGCTGTGCTAAGGGCTCCTCAGATTCTTCTCTTCTCCAAGCTGAAAGCATCTGCAGTACCAAATATAGCCATTTCAGTTTTGAAATTAAGTATTTTTTGTTTTTTCTAACACTTTCCTGCTTGATTAGTGGTTGAGCCAAGGATGGAAGCAGCATTATCAGTATTCCTTATAGCTCATAGCTTATAGGAGATGTATGCCATGTATACATGGTTCAACTGCTTGCCATGCTAGTGCACAGTAATTTAAGGGCAAAACACACATCCCTTTAGGAGATAAAGCCAGTAGTTCTACTAATAATCTGGATTGGCAAGTCTCTTTTTGTTTTCATGTAAATTGCTGTTCAAAATTTAAATTCTAGGTGGTTGTGTTTTATCTTCATAGAGGGTATATATAGGCAATCTACCTGAGGCTCTTTTTTCTATAGTACTTATCAAATATGTTATGTCAACTTTTATTTCTTATTTATTTAATGCTTTCTAAAACAAGTCAAAATGTCAGCAGAAGCCAGTGGAGGAGTGCATTGCTCGGGAAGCATGCATGCTGCTCTTAAGGTACAGAAAGCCATTTATTCATACACCAATATAAGCAGCAGCTATGAGGTAAAATAGTTTGACAGGGTTAGGACCAGTTCATGTTGATAGAACACAGAGTGCTAACTAGACAGCATAAGTTTCAGGAATTAAGCATTAAAAAAAAATTTTAAGATTTAAAAAGTAAAGCCTTATTTGTCTGCATTTGTAGAAAAGTACAAATTCAAACAAAGAACATAAGTACTGAACAAATTATACTGAAGAATTACATACTCTGTGTAAGAGCTGAGGGAACTTCTGTTTTTACTGTTTTTCTACATCTTGTAGCAAAAATGTTCACAAGCTAATGTAAGTCTATAATGTAAAGTTTATGCAATTAAAGACCATAAGAGAGTTTATAGACCATTCATCATTGGATATGGATCATAAACTCTGAGTTTCAGAAAATAAGGAAGGAATTCCATTTGTAGCTCACTGTTGTCTGAAGCCTACCTAATGACATCTTTCTTAGTCAAAAAATTAACTGAGTATCTAGCTGAAAAGCTCTGAATATTCACTGTGCATATTAAACTTGAAAAGGTATAATAAAATCTTGCATCCTTGCAGGGGATTTTTGTTGGGTTCAGTTCAACAAAAATTAGACAGCACTTGTTCATTTAGTACATTCAAAAGGAGTCAAACCTTTCAAATTCCAAACTGTCAGTTCCCGTCATTTCCTGTGACAGCTGAGTGTTTGAGTGTAATACACACAAGTCATACTAAGTGAAAAGCTGTTAATGAATAGAGTTGCTTTCCTTAAACCAAGGGGAAAGAGCACATTAGCCAGTGCTTTGTGATTATGTGTGGTGATGCAAAATGTATTCTCTACTGTTCTTGCTTGGTCTTACCTGTGTAGCACAGTATTGGTATGGAGATATCTATGGATTTCAGTAACTAGATCATTAATCTTTTGTGCTTTCTGACTTAAATGTGCTATATGATGTTGCCTCAAAAATTAAATACATGACATAAGGATGTATTTTTTCAAGAAATAAAAAAAAATTCCTTAAGGTCTGTATGTAAATAGTGTTCTCTTTGGATCTCATTGTCTCAAGGGCTATTTTCACTTTTCATTGAAGTCATGTGGGGAAGTATTCTGCATGCCAGAAATCAGGTCACACAGTAGCTGAGAAATCTGACTAATCCAAATTAATTTCCTGTACCTGTTTTCTCCCCTTGCACTTTTGTGGTAGAACTGTAGCAAGTTTGATTTTCCTTTACCAAAGTTAATTGGTACATGTAAAGTGTAAGAAACACATTTTTTTAAGATTGCTTTTGTAGTTAGAAGATAAAGCTTTTGAAACTTTAGAAGGCTGAGTAGGTGTTTTCCAAAATGTCATCTCTCTGCCATCAGCTGCCTTTTTGACTCTGAATGCAGTGTGGCTTTCACTGGCCTGTATCTTCAAGAACCCACCATTAAGTGACAGCATAAGTCTCCATGTACAGGAAGTGAGTTGCTTTAAAAATTACCCACTTTTTTTCCCCACCTCAGTAAGAAGAACTATTTTAATAAATTCTGCCAATAATACAAAGTAGTATTTGGTATCTGTTTCTCTAAAAGAAGGGCTGTCATACTCAGGTAGTGCAATGTTCATCAATGTTTGTGACATGAAATAAAAAGATACAACAGAATAGACAGAGGCAGAGAATATTTATTTTCTGAAAATAAGAGGACTGAAATATGGAAAAATCTAGATTCTGTTCTATCCTTTGCCTCTGACCTACTGTGAGTCTGGTGTCCTTGCTTATCTACTACCTTTATTCCTTCTTTTCTTAAAAGGTAGGGATGCCCTACCAAGTCTTGCAAAGCCCTTTGAAATGATTGTAGGACAAAAAAATCTTGTTGTAGTGCAAATTATTATTTGATTGCTTTGGTTTTATTGAAGATAAGGCCAGCAAATTATGGTCTGATCTCACTTTCATACCAAGGACCTGTGAAGATTAAGTGGTGAAGGGATGTTTAAAATCACAATGAGAGGCTGGTGCTAAATAGAGACAGGTGACATACTTTGAGATACTGGAATATGGCCTGCATCAGTGCTTCACAATCTGTCAATTGCCATGCAAACTAGACCAATACAATCTCATTGTCTTTAAACATGTTGTATGATTTCAGGGAGAATTAGAGTTAGGGTTCAGATTCAAGAACAGCAAAATCATAAACATTTCTCAATAAATTTCAGACTTACCAGCTGTTGGCTTCAAGCTTAATTCTCTTGTACTTTAAAGTTTCTTTAACTTTTTTAATCTCAAATACTTTTGGTTTGAACTGGTGTATAGGCTTGGGTTGTTGATTTGATGTGCAACAAATTTGTAAGAATATGTTTAAATCTGTGCTTTGAGCTGAAAATCCCTAAGCCTCAGAAAATTCAAAGTGGTTTGCATAAGCCCAACTTCTGCTAATTGCTGTTATCTGAAACAAATGCTGCTTAATTTTAGATATTTTTTTACTTCATCCATTCATGTTATATGGTTTATTGTCTGACAGCTGGCCTATCATTCTGGAAATTATACCAATAACATCTGGTTAAGGATAAAAACCTCTAAAAAAGGAATTTCCATAGGGAAAGAGTCCTCTCTTTTCTTTGTTATGCAAAAACCTGGCAAGACTTAGAAGTAATCTGGAAACTTCCTGTTACATTTGCTTTGAAATTTCCATGTTTCCACTTTCTTGGATTGAACTAGTCACCACTATTAGTAATGTGGAAAAACTCAATTTATGTTAAACTCTAAAATTACATGGTGCAAAAAACCAATTAATATATGAGCTTTGAAGTTTGGATGTTTGTGGAGTTTGTGTGTGTGTTGGTGGTGCTCTGTATAAAATATTATTCCAAAAACTCTTCATTTAAAGGACTTGAAATAGCATCTAGATTCAGTTTTTCTAAAATGCTTATTAACATAGAGGGCAGAAAGTTTAATATAGAATTTAATTTTTGTATTTCTTAAAAGAAAATGTCAGTGATAGGCTTTGTTTTCCTTATTTATATTCACTAAAACTATTTCAAAAACCAGATGCTTTTTGAAAGTTCAAAACAGAGATTCTTGGTCCCTGGATGTGTTATCTCTCATAGATTCAAGCTTATCCTTTTCTTTCATTTGGCTTGCCTAGATATACTTAAAGATCAAAAACATATGCTTTACCAGGTGTGCTTGTGAGCCAGCACCACTGATGGGGTTTTATGTAAAGAGATAAAAATTCTGTGCATGAGCTGTCATAAACTGTTTAGCTGAACAAAGTCACTGTTACTAAAGCACTGCTGATATTCTTAAATGGAAATGCAATGAGAAACACCTGTGTGAAAACCAGATTAGTAGAATTGAAAATCATCATGGATTCCAGGTCAGAATTAAGTAAATAAGAGGGTTCAGGGAAGGTCAAATAGTATCAATGTTCTCAAGTGGTGATGAAAACTTCAATTGCAAACAGTATGGAAACAGGTGTGATGTTTGTCAGGCAGTGCAATGGAGACTTTTGCTTTAAATTCAGTGTTTAAAATTCTGCAATCAAGAATGTTGTACCAGAAAAGCACAAGATTATGCTTAGTCCTGTTATTTTGTGAGTCTGAATAGGTTGCAGAGTGCTGCATAAACACAAAGGAAACACTTTCCAACTTTGCCTTGTACACCTCAAAGCCATACAGCCCCTGTGTGAAGGGTGGTGGGGAGCTCAGGTGCCTGAACAGGTGCACTGATGGCAGCATGCCTTTCATTCCCTGCTCTTTTTTGAGCCCATGTAGAGAGCTGCCATAAAACAAACAATGCAGTTTGGACACATATTGCATTATATGGCTGCAAAGTGAATTTGTCCTACGGTGCAGCACATCCCTTCACCCCTCTGCTTTCCTGCTTCCACACATATAACACTTTATATGATGGATTAATGCTGATGGGCTTTATAGAAAGCTGTTCAGAGCAGTTTTTGAATGAAGACAATGAATGATTGCCACATGCAAACAGAAAACTAAGATTGTGCCTACCAAAATTAATGTTTGGTTTTCTTCGAGGGATGTTTCTGTGTTTTTCCCTGTATGATTTGGCTGATCTATCAGAAAAAAAAAATTGACTAAAAAAAGTAAAGAGCACTGGAGAACGGAATACTGAGGTTCTTAATTAAGCCAGGCAGAGATTGTTTATTCACTTTAAAGTTTAAACAGAGGCATATGGCAAGGATTGGTTCACTACTGGGACTGACAACTGGGCTCTGTTCTGCTAACTGCAGCAGCAGCAGCAGCAGGAAGAGGGAAAGGAAATAAAAAATGCAGACACGCAACAAACAAGCTCAGGGAATTACGGGAAGTAAGCTGTGAGAATCTGCTAAATTACACCTATACATTAACCTTTTTTGTTTTCTTGCTGCAAAGGAGGACATCTAATTATAAATTAATATGGAAAAACTTTCATCCAACACTACCACTAGAATGAAGAATATTGAATCCTTGCTTATATCAATCGAAATTTTAAATTACATATAAATATACTGCTATTTGTTTGCTTTTGTGTTCTTTTAAATAGTAATGGTGTGAGATTTGCATAGGAAGAATTCTAATACAAAATTAATTACATATAGGATTGTTGCAGTTGACAGTGCATCTTTGAAAAATTACCTCTGTTTGTTCCAAAGCCACCTATTGCTAGCAGACTGAATTGGATAGAAAGCTTTATATGAAACATACATATACAATAATGTGTACACTGTTATTTATCACTGTAATTTTTTACATAAAGGATTTTCTATATTCTTTATTGAAAATACATCTATTTATCTCTGACTAGACTGGGTTCCACTGTCATTGTTCATAACTTTTCTTCTACAACAGAAATATTTCACTTTGGCTCTGGGGTGTCTAATATTCATGTACGCATTCTAATACATAAAATGGAAGAAATACATTTTTCCAGATCTTTCTAAAATCAGAATTTTCTCACACAAATATTATTCAGTTTTCCTTGATGTATCATGACAATCTCAACACAGCCCACACTGAAAGTTAGCTCCCAGTGTAGTTATCCCCTATTGATACCTGAAGGATTTTTNGCCTTGCACCATCTCCACTGCTGAGACTTTCTGGTCCCAGTAAGGGAACCAGCAAAATGAGAACCAACTCAATCTTTGTAATTAAAGGAAGGTATTTCTTGATTTTTCAGAGTTTTCCATTAATGTCCCATCCATATTCCTCCCCTACACACCTTCCCCCGCATTTCCTGGTTTTGCAGGCTAGTAGAAGATAAAGTAATTTCAAGCAGGTAGATGTTCCAGATGGTCTGTTCTCTTTTCCTTTGCATTAATGCAAATCAGCAACTATACTACATGAAAATGTGGAGAACAAGGTACTCTTTTTCTTTTCACTGATAAATTAGGAATAGCTTTAACACATGTACCTTCAAGTATTTTCATGGTCTATTTTATACTGGTAACTACTGCTCTCAATCCAGAATCTGATGCAGAATTGTTCAGTGAAATGGTATAAGATCTAAAACTTTGGATCTAATCCTGCTCTAAATGAACTCAGTGGAATTCTGAATTGTAGGAGAGTAAATAAGGCATTGGATTTTATAGTCTTTATATTAAAATAGTTTGAAGGTCATTTCTAACTACCCTATAAAACTTATTTATTCAAAATATTACTGACACCAAAAACACACATTAACAACTTGTGCAACTAAAATCTCTGAAAATGGTACCAAAACTTTGGAAAAGAGGTTGTTACATCTTGGTTTAGGGAAGAAAAGACAACCAAGCAAGCAAGCAAATAAAAGGTCATTATGGAGGCCTGCTTATTCCACCATTTGTATTACAGATTTTTTTCCTCTCCTTTCAGGCCTGTGTAACTTGCCATTTTATCTTCCACAGTACTGCTAGACAAATCTCAAAATGATAAATATAGCAGTTCTTCCACAAGTGAGCCAGAAGTGTATCACATAGAAATGCTACAGTCACTATTAAGCATTTACCAAAGACATTATTTAACTGTAATACGTTGTTTCAGCAGCTCTGAAGAGAATTGTTTCTGGCACGAAGAGCTGGATGTCACATCAGAAACAAATATTTGACATTGTCTTGTTTCCATCATGCCTTGTCAGTATAGTTTTATAAACATCCATAAAGTTTTGCACACAGAAAGGATAAAAAGGAACACTAATGATAGAGTATTCACTGAATGGATGTCACATACTAGAATTTGTTCTGCAGTAGAATTTGGAGACTCTTGCCAATAAGAAATGATGTTATAATATTAAATTTTGGCTTAGTACTGTTAATGATAAAAT
>VZTZ01034661.1:0-102083 GCA_013400955.1 Drymodes brunneopygia
AGATCCAAACTCCGACAAGTGGGAAATGTGTTCTTCACATTTGTGTCAGTTAGGCTTCACTGATCTGGGCACTACCTAGCATTTATGGCTCTTGGAGGAGCAAAAAGAAGGTGAGGATATCAACTGCTCTTTACTGCCAGCAGTGCACAGAGCTCCAAGTGATGCTGTGGGCTCAGTCATGGACCCAAGCGCCAGGTCTGTCTGGTGGTAAAGATGGATTTTGATCTTACTGTAGTTTTGATTTGGTTTTTTCAGCACAATTTTATTTTTTTATTTAAAAAACTTGATTTGTCCAAATTGGAGAACTTTCCTAGGGACAGGATGCTGTTCTATGATCCAAGAGCAGCTAGAAGACTGAAGCACAAAACCAGGAAATAGAGATCTCTGAATCTGGTTTTACTCCAAGTATTTCCAACGCAAAATTGTTATATTCAGAGTATTACACATGCATACTCACACTTCAGGAAATATGTTCTAGAAATCAGTAAACCCCAGTTTTAGAAACCATAGGGGACAAGCAATTATACAAGGACTACAGACAGATACCATTTAAAAGAGTCTAAATTGGTCTATGGGCAAGTCAGCTGTGAATGTGAATGGAAAGATAACTTTACGTCTTTATATAGCATTTTTATGACTAACACTTGTATAATCCCTTTTTTTATGTGACATGGGGAAATAGAACTACCTACTTCATAAAACTAAACTTTGTACTTTTTGTGAAATGGCCCTGGATACTGTTTTATTCTCATTTGGTTTTTGCTGAGATTACAAGCCTCTTTTTTTTACATTTTGTCTTGCAACCCTTTGACATTTTCCTGCCATTTTATACAACAAAGCTCTGTGTGGCCTAATGGATTCATGCAGGTAGCTGCAATCAGTAAACACACACATCACTTATACAGACAACAAAAGCATAGGCACTGACAGAAGGGATAAGAACATTTTTCAGAGTATCCTCCTCTTTTCATTTGTCCTAAGATGTGATCCAGAACTGAAATTCAGATGGCTAAATTGTTTAACAAGAACTTCATTTCTATTTTCTCTACTTTGTCTTTTGATAAGTGAAAGTGAATTCCAAACCACAACCAGTTTGAACATCTGTTTGCTCAGCTGTCTCTGGTGTGCTAGCAATGCCCCAGCTCAGTGTCCAGCTTAGCTGCACTACTCTGACTTTGGAACAGTCAAGGACAGCACAGTAAGAGCCAGTGGGAAACCACATTAAACTCCCAAGTCCTGTGCTTAAGCCTGACTTGCTTTGTGGCCCTCTAAGGTGTGCATGAACTTGGGGGACTATGATGGAACAAGTTATGCCCTGCCACTGTCCCCCTCAGCCTGGTTTTGTAGTGATATCACGTGGTCAGCATCAGGCAGAGAGTTTGCTTACAGGTCTATAAAAAAGTGTGCCATGAGACAAGGACTGATAGCATTATGTTTTCAGGGGCCCCCACACATCATTACTGGCAGCTTAATTCTTCAAAAGTCTGAGCTCTCTGTGGTGTTTCAGCACCAGTGTCACCTCTGACCTGACAGGGACAGAGGAACCCCAGTTCATGCTGAAGCCTTGGAAGCAAATCTCAGAGCCAGAATGTCTCCCCAGCCCAGGACATGCTGTAAGCACTGTCAGAGAGGGGTGAGACACAGCCATGTCCCCGTGCCATTGATGCTTCAGGTACATGAAAGATTTGGAATTAGCCTCTTGCACTGCTTAGAGTTAAAGACAGGAAGCTGCTTCTTGAGATGTGTTTCATTAAAAGTCTGCTATTTGTGTAGTAGAGAAAGCACTTGCCTTTTCCTTCTTCCGTTCTCCTTCCCTGATCTTTTGGCACTGTTCCTATCTCCTTGAGTAGGCAGTAACTGGGAGGTAAGATGTTCAGCTGGTGCTTGTTTTTCCCTGATACTGTCAGGACCTGATGACCTGGGCTTGCCCTGGTGGGAGGAGTCCTGAACTTTGAAAATGAGTGACCAGCTCTGAATGTACCTTATGTTCTGTCCTGGTTTTAGCTGGGATAGAGTTACTTTTCTTCCTAGTAGCTGCTACAATCCTGTTGTTTAGACATAGTATGAGAATAACGTTCATAACACACTGATGTTTCAGTTGTTGCTTACTTTAAGTCCAGGACTTTTTCAGTTTCCCGTGCTCTGAAAGAGACCAAGTGCAAAGGAAACTGGGAGAGAGCAAGGCCAGGACAGTTTTCCTGAACTAGATGAAGGGATGTTCAATGCCATACAATATCATGCTGAGAATATAAACTAGAGGGAGAGGGCTGGGAAGTGCCAGTCACTTTTTGGGGCCTGGCTGGATGTCACTCAATGGGGGATGAGCAATTGTACTCTGCATCCCTTCTCTTTCCTGGGTTTTATTCCTCTCTCTCTCTTCCCCCTGTCCTCCTCTTCCTTCATTACTACTACTACTACTACTATTATTATTATTATTTTTAATGATAGCAGTAATAGTAGTGTTATTTTACTTTCTTTCCATTATTAAACTGTTCTTATCTCAATTAATGGGTTTTACCTCTTTCTGATTCTCCCCCACACCACAGCAGGGAGTGGGGAGGGAGTGAGAAGCTGCATGGTGCTTTGTTGCTGGCTGGGTTAACACATCCATACTAGGCTCTGCATCATGGAATGTTACTTGTGAACTCCAAACCCATTCAAGTGAAATAACACAGTCACAAGCTGACATACAGCAGGGGAGCCAGGGCTGCCCTCTGCTCTGCTCTGATCAACCTACTATTGCTCATCCGCGTAAAAAAAAATTATATTGCTGCTACCAGCACCTTACGACACCCTAAGGTTACCAGTACACCCTGTCCTGCAGAGAGCACCTGGTGGCATCCTCAGTTCTGAAACAATTGCTTTGTAAACTTATCTGCAATGCTCTTCCCTTGGTGAGGTGTGGGTTAATCCTGCCAGTGAGATGCAGTCTCCTGAGGGCTGTTTGGGGACTTCCTCGCAGACATCTCTTGGCATGCTCTGGGTCCACGTAGAGGCAGGAGAAGAGGTTTGGAGCACTCCCTGCTGTCTCCTGTGTGCTAGGACTCAGTCCTGCTTGAAAGGACCCAAAATCGGGCTGAGTCCCTTTTCCCCACTTCAGAGGCCTGTATGGAGAAGTTTGCTGGTAGATAAAGTGACACAGTTCTCTGGAGACATTAATTCACTTCACTGTGGGTGTGTGCAAATATGCTCTGCAGTTGGTGACCATATCTGTACATTCACAGGCATGGTTTAATTAATCCTCTTATGGACAGAACCTACCATGGCATTAAGAGAGCAAATATTTTTAGCCTCTGTAAGGAGTCAGTCCTGCCCACTCACATTAAATCCTTTAGAAGGCAACTTATCTACTGCAGGTTAGCTAGGATGACACAGGAAAGTGAGGTTTAGATTATAGTAATTAAAGTTTCTTGGGCAAAGGAAGCCTTGTGCAAAGGGACAAGAATAATTGGTGACTTCACCTTTTAGAGAAAAAGAACAACTATTTTGCCATGTGCCGGTCCCCCTCCCTGCCCTAAGGGCAGGGGTCCTACTGCTTTTGATTGTGACTTGCATAAAGGTGTGAAAATAAGCCCTATTAACTGCTGGGTTCCCATGGCTGACACTGATAGAAGCAAATTGAAAGGACTGAGGCAGAAAACACCTAGAGATAGGCAAGATTTTACATAAGAAATATGAACAGCATCACTCACCTCTTTTAGTTTGTCAGACAGATTTGTGCCACTTCAGAATCATTAGGACAACAGCACACATGAATTTTTAATAACTGTGCAAGTCTTAGAAGAAAATGAAAAGGAAAAGTGAGTTGCCCTTTGTACCGTCTCAAAGAAATTGCAAAATCCAACAAAATATCTGTTGCTGATTTGCCTCTATATTAATGATTTAAGTATAGAAAAGCCCTGTAAGAGCAACTAAGTATTCTTTCCTGACTACAAATAATGCTTTTAATGATGCTTCATGGCTTTTAGAATGAAAATAAACTCTTACCCTGAGGTTTGTGGTTTTCTTGCCCAACTCAGCCAAGTTCTACTTTCTGGAAGAAGGGGCTTTAACATTGCATGTAAGTGCAGGGAAAGTGTTTAGAGAGGTGGGAAAAGGGAGGGATGTTCTTGCAAATACTTGGAGTAACACTGAGCCACGGCAGATACTGGGCTGAAAGTCTGTTGGAGGAACAGTATTCAGAAAATCATATAATTGCGATTGTTTTTACTCTTTCTATTGCAAGAAACTTTCTTTAAAGCCTTTTATGACCATTTCCTTATTGAGGGCATATACACAGCTCTTGGTGAGAAAATTGTTTTCTGAACATATAGTATTTCTTTGGGATAGAAATTCAAGGAAATATTGAGATAATGGACAAATTGAACTGGTGCTTTTATAAGAAAAGGATATCAGTAATGAGATTTAACCCACTTGCTGTATCAAGGAAATAGCTGTCAATGTTTTGGCATATTTACTTTTTTGCTGTTATTATTAAATGGATGAAAACTAATTTTATGCCTGCCTCATCAGGATAAAGTCAATTTTTTACTTAAATCTATGTGCTGTGTAACTTAAATACTTTGAAGGAGGACAAATCACGATTTTCCATATGGAGGCAGGCAAGAAGAGGCAGAGAGAACCATTTCTCTTTCCATTTCCTTTGCCTTTGGAACAGATCATATATTTCCAGTTGAAAGTAAAAGGCAGCTTATCCTAACTCACATGTGAACATCCACATCAATCTGCCACGTACACAGCAGCCGATCTGAATGAGCCTTTTGAAGCCCTCTTTGTTTTGTCTTTGCCATGCCATCCACTCTCCAGCCACAGAACCTCTCCCCCTCTCCTCATCCTTGCTCCAACTGAGATGGGAATCAGAGGAAGAGTCAGAGAAAAGGTGCAACTGCATCTAAAGTTCTCTTTTGCCTCTCTGAAGGCTCCTTCCAGCTGCCCTCCTGACACACTACAGTTTCAACTCAGAAACTTCTATGGACCCCCCCTGTCCCTGCCTATGTCCACTCTGTGGCCACCCCTTTCCAGCAGCCTCTCAGCTAAGCTAAAGTAGGGGAGGATGTGGGGAATATTGGCTCGTTGCCATCAAAGGGTTCAAGAAAATGAGACTGGGGAAAGACACAGGCACCTGTACCTCAGTGCACCTTTCCATCTGGTTCTTGCATGCCATGGTGACCTCTTCCCTGCCTCCTTCATGAACACAGATCTGCTGAGAGCTGAGTTGGTGAGGCAGCCTCTGAGACAGGGATCAGAGCCTTTCTAGATCAGACTTACAGCAGGTAAGAACAGAGAATCACCATAGGGAAAGGGAGAAGGGCTCAACAGGCACTGTTGTGTGTGTGCTGTTTTGTTGGATGGTGGTGCTTCCTGTCAGCATTGTGCTTGTAAAGGGTCTCTCATTCCAAAACCAATCTCTTCTTCTCAGGAACATTGTCTGCCCTAATAAGAGAGAATTCCTCTCCTTCAGCCCACTTCCTTTTAAATCTGTAGCCCATCATGGCTGCAGCAACTTCTCTACTGTTATTTATTTGCATTCTGCTGAATTGCAGTAGATTTCAAGTCTCAGCTGCTAAAAATTAAGTCCTTCCTCAATATTGATGGGATTACTTCTGGATAGTTCTGGAAAAATATCCTGGAGTGGCTCTGACTAAAGATCTGCCACCATTATCTTCTGCAGGTTTTGTATTAAAAAACTGTGCAGTCAAGGCAACCCTTGTGTAGGCTGCATGGTCAATTTAATTACTTTTTTTTTTCAGAAAGAGAAAATCCACGTTTCAGTACCCATTTTGAACAGCCACTGTGAGATGGATCATTTAATTGTGCTCAATATCAGCTAAGTAATAAAATACATGAGAGAAAGACTTTGAAAGTGTCAGGGATTCACTATTGGAAATTAAAACAATATGCATCTCTAGTTAGTGCTGAGTGAAATATCAAACATCTGCTGCAGGCTGTTATAGAGGGGAAGCCAAATGTGAAAGGCAAATGTGTAGTCTGAGCTGCAGGGGCTGGAAGGAGACACCAGGTAAATGCCACTTGGAGGCATCCCTCATCACTCCACATTGCTCCTTGGAAAGCCAAGAGCTTTTCTGATGGACTCGTCATCTCCTGATCAGGGTGTATGTAGAGCAGGAAATTGGCAAATGGGATACTGGAGAAGGGACCTGGCTGTGGGGAACGGAGAAAAAGAGGCAGCAGAGAGTGTTAGTTACATGTGCAGTGATCAGATGAGGAGGCAAGAAGGATCCCAGGTTGATTCAATTTGCTTTCCATTGTGAGAATTAATTTGTTGATTGGGAGACAAGAAAGGCTCAGTAGAGGTGCTTCAAGACAATGCAGTCAGTGAGAAACAGATGCCTCATGAGGAATTCCTCTGAGCCTAGCAGTCTCTAATGTGGGCACTGAGGAGTACTTACAGTACATCCCCATCAAAATTAATGTATTTTCCTGGTGATTATTGTTCAAGGTTCAAGAGTTTAGAACCTGTTGTTCAGCTCCAGCCACTAATTGAGGGCATCTCTTCAATGTGAGGTACTCTGGAAACAGAGTAGATACAGGTAGAGATACAGATAGAGACACAGATGAGGAGTTCCAGCATTCTTTTGGCCAAGTGTTTTCAAATTCAGGATACCTATTCCCAACTTCTCTGAGGTACTAGGGCATGGCTCAGTTCCAGAAGCAGACAGATTATCAGGATGTACATACTCAATAGAGCTAAAACACACTGTAAACATAGGGCTTCCACATTTACTCCTCTTAGGTTTTCATACTGCAGACTCCAATACATGCAGTCCTGTAGAGAGATAGTAGCTATGGAGATAGAAGCAATGGAAGATACCTTAAACCCCTGGAAGTGCAGCAGGCCCAGGCAGTCTGCTATATCCTCTTCTAGCCCAGGTCTATTGGCACGGTGAGCACATGCACTTAAAAATTGTCACAGTTTCACACCAGCCAGTTCCAAGAACCTCCATTCTCCCCGGGGCCCTGCAATTTTAAAACACTTGAAATGTATTTGTATTGTGTTTATCCTCTCCATTTTCACATCAAGGGAGCCTGTCAGCAATTTGCTCTGGGGATGGGTCCTGTACAGAAACACTAGAAAATCACCTGCCACCTTTGTCAGCTCGATGCAAACAACCCTCCAGGCCAAGCACAGCTCGCAGGCTCTTGCTCTCAGCACAGGACAGAGCGGTAGCACGGGCACCTAAAGCTGGGTGTCTGTAGGGTGTCTATGGGTGTGTGGAGGTGCTGGCTGCACTGCACCACCTCAACATTCAGCTTTTCCCTTTCAGGCAATGTCAAACTAGACAGGCAACCCATACAGTGATTTTGTCTCCTGGGAATGTGCAAACTGGTTTCTGTAAACCACAGGTCTGATCCAGAAATTTTTTAAGGGCCCGCTCATTGTAGCTGGCAGTGCTTCAGAAATAAAACCAGGATTTTTAGTGAGATAGTGATGGAAGACTAGAAAATTCCTGCCCTTTTGTTCCTCTGTGGAGGAGGACAAACTTGAACCTTAGTGATACCATCTATTTTGTTGTCTTGTGGAAAAATACAGCAGACAGATCCTGTTTTAAACTTGTTCTATTCCCATCTTTAAATCACTCAGATTTTGAAAGGACTCTTTTCAAGAAGCAAGCTTCATATTACTATGGGGAAAATTTTAAGAAAGTGCCCATGAAGTAGTGTTCAAAAAGAGTTTTATGAATCTATAACACTCATGTTAAAGTACCTTTGAAATACCAAAGTTCTTGTGCAAAATAAAAGCACTTTTTTGGTTTCTTTAACAAAAGGGTAATCACATTAGGATTCACAGCAGGCCTTCTAGTCCTTTATATTTTTTACATGAATGCATGCTGAATTAAAAGATCAATGATGGTGTCATTGGCACATAATTTGCAAATGGCTTTGTAAGATGTTTCTCACATTTAGTGTAAGTATTTTTGCATGACCCATGTATTCAATGTGGGTGAGTTGTGGGAAGAGAAGGAGTATGACAACTCTATAATCTGCATACAAAAATAAGAGTAATAGACCAAAACTAGTTATTCAAAGCTTGAGAAGGGGAAGAACTTATTTACTCTTTACAACACTGATTCATTGGTTTTTGTTTTCTGAAAAATGTCTTGCTGAAATTCTTGCTTCAATCATGACATTTTTGCTTGTGTTCTGATCCTGAATTTAAAAAAAGAAGTAAAAATCTGCATATGCTAACATGATGTAATTTTGCTGGATATCATGTTTACTCACTGCCTTTCTCTGCTATGACTTTTATGTGCCTTACAGATAGCCAGACCCTGGAAGGGTGTCTATGCAAGTATCCCAAAATGTTAGTCAAATTCCAGAAGACCAAAACTGATCACAGTTGTATTTTATCAACTTCAGATAAATATGAAAATAACAAGCAAGTTTCCAGTTCTCTCTCATTAACTTGCCCTGGCAGAAGACAGTCTGCCAGCTCTGTCATTTGGAGCACATCCACGTGTGCTGTGCATACTTCCCAAAACTGGAACCTGGTTTATCACAATTTAATGGTGTGACTAACCTGACTCAACAGAGTAGCCAGTAATTTTCCATATTAACTGACAAGAACTCTCTGTCTTGTCACCTATTTAACCATAATTAGCTGACATGATACTGGATGTTTTGTTCCTCTGAAGAGTCAGTCAAGCAGAGCATTGTGTTAGCTGGTTTGATTTTTGGCTCCACAGTCAAAGGAAAACTGATGTCTAATCAAGAAAACACATATACAGTGTTTCTCTCATTTCTCTTGTGCATGTTATAAGGTTTCAAACTGACACATTCATTTGAGACCACACTAATCAGCACACTATTGACTGTGGGAAAACGTACAACACGTTTGAATGTCAATGAAGGCAAAGAAATTCCTTATATATACTGCAACTTTGAGAGTATGAGTTTCTGGAATAAAGACACCTGTAACAAGGTGCCTTTATTTCTGAAGCACTGCCAGCTACAATGAGCGGGCCCTTAAAAAATTTCTGGGTCAGACCTGTGGTTTACAGGAGCCAGTTTGCACATTCCCAGGAGACAAAATCACTGTATGGGTTGCCTGTCTAGTTTGACATTGCCTGAAAGGGAAAAGCTGAATGTTGAGGTGGTGCAGTGCAGCCAGCACCTCCACACACCCATAGACACCCTACAGACACCCAGCTTTAGGTGCCCGTGCTACCGCTCTGTCCTGTGCTGAGAGCAAGAGCCTGCGAGCTGTGCTTGGCCTGGAGGGTTGTTTGCATCGAGCTGACAAAGGTGGCAGGTGATTTTCTAGTGTTTCTGTACAGGACCCATCCCCAGAGCAAATTGCTGACAGGCTCCCTTGATGTGAAAATGGAGAGGATAAACACAATACAAATACATTTCAAGTGTTTTAAAATTGCAGGGCCCCGGGGAGAATGGAGGTTCTTGGAACTGGCTGGTGTGAAACTGTGACAATTTTTAAGTGCATGTGCTCACCGTGCCAATAGACCTGGGCTAGAAGAGGATTTTCCAAGCAGTTGAACACACTGCCTGAGCCTCTTGCACCTCCAGGGGAAGAAGGGTTTACAGGATCATGGTTGATAAGCACCTGGTCATTGGCTCCGAGTGACAGAAAAAAGGGTGAAATGTGTGAAAGGTGAATCCTGTTTGCCCTTCTGCTTGATTTGCGTGCAGATGGTGGAGAAAAGGTGTGGTCCTGCTCAGACCATGCTCCCTGGCTACTCTTTACAGCTTGGCAACACAAGACAATACCTCAGTCTGCTAAGCATTGGACTTCATTTTGGTTGAGAGCAGAAGACCTTTGAGGATGGCTCAGGAATTTTGCTGTGCTCAGGAGAGCTTGGGAGTGGCCAAACTATCCAGTCACACATGGCCAGTTCCCGTGTTTCCAGGATCAGGAGGTTTCCATGCCCCCATCTCTCTGTTTCTCAGTGCAAGGATAAAAAGGGGACCAAGGCTTTCTTGTAGCTCAGAGATCATTATCCATAGAGTATTTGAAAGGGAAGGAGCCAGCTGGGGTCTGGGGAAAGTTAAATAGCATTTCTTTATCTGTGGTGCTGGTGAGACACAGGATGTGCTTACGGATTTTAGCATGTTCACATGTTGGCCAAATATAGATTAAAAGGGATTCAAGCTCTTCATATCTCCTTTTGGCAGGGAAATTACATGTTTTACAGGGAAAATGTAATGGTTTGAAATTGCATATTCATATGCAACTGTGAATTAAAAATTACTTATTGAAAACATGTAAAATTATAATGTAGGGAAAACTGAAGTTACTTCCACTTGTCAGAAGTCACCTTGCTGGCTTTGTTAGAATCTGTTGTGTCAGGTGCAGAGTGTTCCTCCTTTATCCAAATCTAGCCATGTTTCATTTTGGAGCATGTAAACTGTGAAGCTGAGGTCCTGCAGTGCAGCTGGGCACTGTCTCAAGGGTTGGATGAGTGTTTATGTGGAGACTGTGTGTTGCTGGAGACTTCAGTTGATTCCCATCTGCTGCAGATAAGGGGCCTCCTAGGGATGCTTCATGAGGCAGGTTACCATAGCACCAGGCTCCTCAGATGTAGCTTTATGTCGTTTCATTTGTCTGAGCAGGACCAAAGAAGTGATGTGTATATCATGTTGCATTTCTCACAGTAGTCATCTCCAGTCTTATACAAAACAATCAGTCCCCAAAAATCATGGACATTGTGCCATTGCTTAAGCATAGAAACTGAGAGAGGAGGTTCTGCCATTACTTCTAAATGAAGATGAGTCTAGAAATGACATTGGCATTGATCAAAAGGCAACTTCAGTGAGCCAGAAAATGTAAGTTCAGGTGAAGAAGCTACACCATATTCTTACAAACTGCAGTTAAGACATCTTTTCACACATGTATTATCTGTCAGGCTCACAGGAGTTAAGGGAAAAATCTCTGCTGTGCTGGAGCTCAGTAAAGAAGAAAAAAAAAAAAGGAGCTTCTACCTGGCAGTAGAAATTTCTGTGACTATAAGGTCACTGGAAAACACAAATAAATTTTGAAAATAAACCTGTTTTAGAGCTTCTTATATTCTACCCCAGATCTGTGACCGATGACTACTTTTAGAAAGATGATGCTCATATTCTTAACAGATTGCTGACATTCCCCTTTTGTGATACAGTTGAACTGTCCAGTAAGAGCAATTATTTCCTATTATAGATATGTATATATACATATATAATAAATGTTCCTGTAAAAGTTACGAGTGGTATAAATGTTCATCACTACCCATTGTATGTTTCACATTAGGGGATCAAAATCATATCATCCTGACTCCTTTTTTTTCTTCTCTTGAATTTAATTCTGATTTTAATGCAATGCATCTTAAATGCCAACAAAACCTACTAATTACAGGATGTGATGGTTTCAACGTCATTGTTTTCAACTTACTAATACATGAATCTTTGTAGCCAATGGATCAAGGACAGCTGGAGGCCAGGCTGGTGGCAGGGCCAAGTGGAACACAGGTCACAGGTCAAAGGTCCCTGCAGGAGACCTGACTGACCATGGCCTGTGTATGACACAGCCCAAACTTGGCTGGGGGCTCAGGTGAGACTGGTCAGGGCAGCCAGTCCCCACATCCCCTAGGGACCACAAGACATCTTCATTTTCCCTACCACATTTGCTACTGACCTTGTTTAATAAGAGGCTTTGTTAAATAAACACTTCCAAAAGAATGGGCCAGCATTTCCACTGCAATTGAATGTTAGAAAGCAATGCTTTATTTGAACTTTTCTGCAGTAATCATTATTTTTGCAATCATCAAAGCTAAGTAACAATGATATATGAACAGCAGGTTATGCCTTGTCTCCTTAGAGAACCTAAGAAAGGCTTGTCACAGTGTGCTGTGGTCTCTGTAGCTGATTAAACAAAGCCTTCCTAGTATGGGTTCTGAAACTTAAAAAAAAATCTTAAAATAAATCACTGAAAGCATAATGGATACTATGTTAATTGCAGCATGACTATTTGGTACAATTACACCAAGAAGGATTATCATTCAAATGCAAAGTATGAGGCATGTATAACTGCAGAGTCATGACATATTGTGCATATCATGGCCCAAGCAACTGAATAGTATTTGACATTTGTCTGCCCATATCTTTATCTTTTTCCTTTGCTTGTGCTCCTGTTTTATTTTGTACCAGCTCTTTCTTTCAGGGTCCAGGATGAATCATCAGTGCAGAAAAATACTGATGTAGTCTTGATTTCTGTAGCAAAATACTCCATATCTAGGAACAAACTGTATGACAATGAATGCAATGTCTAAGGAAGTATTGTATTTCTAAATGTTATATATAAGTGTATGTGTGGGAGGTGGCTCTGAAATTTAGACTACTCCAGCAGAACAAAAGTCTGAGTAATGCTGTTTGCATTCATGATGTTCCTTTTTTTAGTTTTTTGTCTTTTTCTTCCTTGTTTGTTTTGTTATCACTGATTTTATCCTGCAGGGAAATTACTACTAAGGAACTGACTTCCATCTTGGTTGCAAAATTGATTGTGTTCTACCCCTGTAACCATTTAAATTAGTTGTGCTGGGGGCCTGAAATAAAATGTTATTATAGCAGAAGAAATTCTCAAGGCTTCATGTCCTAAGCTAATAACAAGTCCTGTCAAACTATAGCCTATCCAACCCTCTTAGTCTAAACAAATACTCCAGTTTCAGTTTCAGAAAACATTTGCCATTTGAGCAAAATTGGTTTGGTTGTTAGGATATTTTTAAGCAAAAATAGAGACCAGCAAGGTTCCTTTCAAAAGGCAAAATCAATGGAATAAATGACATTAACATGTGCAACTGCACTCTGGTGCATACGACAGTATTAAATATTTTTGCAATAAAAAGCCATCGGCCTGGAACAGCTCAGCTTTCTAAGCTGATAACATTTTAGTGAGAAAATAACTTTAATAATCCCCCTGAATATCATATGCATGCACAAATTATTAGATTAGACTGTCCTAGTTATTTGGTTATTACAAGACTTCTGCAGGAATCACACCCAAGCCACAGGAAAACACTGATTAAAAAACTCCAAAGCCTAAAGATAGCATAATTACCAGAGGGAAATCAGTGATTAAACAATAATATTTAAAATAAATGGCAGTGTTGAAAGGCTTTTCCAAAATGTGTTTTAATAATGTTTGTCTCTGTTAAGCCTTGGAGATAAATAGACAAACCAGTATAAAAAATGGGAACTTCTCTTCCAGTTAAAAGGCTGTTCACAGCAAGAAGGACAGAATGAATCAGGGAACCCTATGGCTTTGTACTTTCTGAATTGAACCCCAAGTTAACTTAATTGGATTCTTCTCCCCTATATTTCTGTCCTCCCCTTTCTCCCCCTTTGAATGCATGACCTGTTTTTGCAAATCGATTTGGCCAGCAGGTATCCTTTATCATAATTCCCTCTTCAGTGGGCAGAAATGGATACTTCCAGAGAGACAATTCATCCCTATTGCCAATCAACATCTACAGCAGATGGGTTGAAATCTCCCCTGGAGCTCTCTATCTGTTCAAATGGTGAGCTGGATCCTCCCCCAATCATTAACATAGCTGAGGACCTTTCCTCGGACAGCAGCTGCACCATCACTGCAGATTGAACAGAGAGCAAATAACTTACCAAGCAAATAAAGTGCTTCTTCATTCTAGCCAGTGAGTGACAATATTACAAGAGGCAACTAAGGCATAGCTCCTTTTCTCCTCTTCATTGAAACAAAATTCAGGAATTTTGGTTTCTTTTCTATGCAGCAGAACAGTTCCCATTTGAGGTTTAAAACCCCTTCTCTTCCCATCCTTGCTTGTGGCCTACTATTTATATTGTGGGAGGTAGAAGAGATGCACTAATATCCTATCAGGCTTGGAAAGGTATTTAAGGTAGAAGAGATGCACTAATATCCTATCAGGCTTGGAAAGGTATTTAAGGTGTATTTTCCTCTTCCTTGATGAGTGCCAGTGTCACAAAGCTTCCAATAGAAAGACTGGCATAATTTTTTTTACCTATTCCTGCAGTTACTGAGACATTTCTTTAAAGCACCCAAGGCTGTCAGTATGTGCTTGGTGGACTCTGAATAAACTCCTGAGCACAGTCCTTGTATGTTCTTGTTGTGGCTCCCAAGTCATGTTTGACCCAGGCTGGAGCTAGATACCTGCCTGCACATAGAAGGAGGGATTCTGGGCATGAGCAGAACTCAGCTGCCCAGAAAATGTTGAAGTCAAGCAGTGAAGAACCTACTGAACTTATCTGCAGAGTTAAATAGCAGCTGAACAAGGGCAAAGTGTTTGGACTTAAACACTTAGATCTTTTCTGTATCTGTGATCAAAGGGATTGGATAGAGAGGAAAGACGAAATAAACACTCCTCTCCAGTTAATTTTTATCCCTTTGTACAGCTACTGGGTAAAAAAAGAAAAGAGTAAATACTCACAAGAACTGGATTGTTAAGGCCAAGAGGGGAACATTGCTTGAGCCGAGTTGAAAGAAAGAACATACTATGATACAGCAAATTACTCTACAGGCCATTGGACCTAATGCAGCCATGAGAACTCACCTGCCCTGTAAAAGTGGGTTATTTTCCTCAAGAAAGAGATTGTGCAGTTTTATTGTAGCAATGGAAAATCAGTGCCAATGCACCTGCTGCATGGCAACACCAGTGCCAAGAGGAATGCTGACTTTCAGCCTATCTGAAGATATACTGAGGAGTACTCAAAAAATAACAGCCCTCAGATAACAATGCAGAGAGCTTCCCAAGAGCTCAGCAGATCCTCTGTGGAGACCATTCTGTGCAGGAATGGCTGCTGCCAAACGTGCAGGGCAGCTCTGACAGTATTCACTGAGGATAAGAAGCTTTTGCCTGACGATGCTTTGTGCACCCCTTCCTCTGGCAAAAGCATATTCTTATTGACTGAATGGCACTGATGGACTTTGATGGGATGTGCATGAAAAGGAATGTGGTGAGCATATTTTTTGGAGAACCAGGCCCCGCTTGTGGCTTTTTCTATGCTGTTCTGCGGTTAGTTGGCAGCTGGGGATGTTAAACAGATATGGGTTTGTTAGAAACAGGAGGCTCTGTCAGCTCTGTTCCTTTGCTCCCCTCCCACCTTGACACCACTTCAGGTAATGTTTGTGCCTAGGACATGTCTTGTGTGAGTAGGACTGAGTGGCTGTGGTGCCCTTCCTCCCTGCTGCCCTCACAGTTCAGGCTGGGGCTGGCTGCTCTGGCACACAAAGCATTTTAAAAAAGCAGCCTTTAAATTTTAATTTCCATACTTTAAAGTGTTGTTGTGTAGGAGTTTTCTGCACTTAAGCTTCCTGATGTGCAATCAATCAAAGTCATGGCTGCTGAAATAATGTTAGGTTCAAGGTACCCTTTAGGCAGAGTAAGTGTTGCAAAAATTGACAAATATGTTTACAAAATAAACATTGTATTGACAACTTGAGCAAAAATCTCTCTTGCAGCTGCGTATGCTGGAACATCTCCCTTGCCCTCCCATCACCTTACCCATGATTATGGCCTACTCTGAAAAAAAACCAGGTCTGTTTTAATTTCTCTTCACTGCTTCTTATTATGTCCAAAACCAAGCTGACAGCAACAGCCAAGAAGGAGTGGGCACTATTATTGCACCTTTTTCCCTGTCTATCTCCTGTTCTCCTCCTGATGTGTCTGACAGTGATGCAAATATACATTTTTTGCAAAATCCCATTTGTAGGATGTTGGTGATACACAGTCTCCTCAGGAAAATTCGTGTGGATTTAGGCAGTTCTGTGGAAAAGTCAGCACAGTGGATTTGGGAAGGATGATCTGAACTCTAAAACATGGATTAAGATTTCATTCAGAGCTCTGCCACTGGCTCCTCCTGAAAACCTGGTCAAAGTTCCCTATTTGTAAAATGGAACTATGAATATTTCCCTACATTGCACATGCCCATTGAAAAGCAGGTGGATTAGCTTCTTTAAGGCTCTTCAATAACATGTTTCAGAAGAAAGAGGCAGAGAAATACTCCTTTTTTCAAATACTTGTAATTTAAAATACTCCTTGGTCTTTGAGTCTCATTAGATCCAATCTACTCTCTGCTAACTTGTGATGTTCCATGAAAAATAGTTCTCTAATTTTCTTTTGTGTGTTTTATTTTCTATCTCCACCATAATTGCAAGTGATTAAATATTAGTTCATGTGAGAACATGCAACAGGGTTCACTGGCCAGGCAAGTACTTCCCCACAGCTCTAAGTAATGATGGAGCAAGTGTAACTGAAATCTCTGACATCTATTAATAACTTATCAAACTGAAAGAGAGCTTTTAAATATAATATGAAGTGTGTCTCTTTGTATTTTTAGCCATGTGTGACTCTCCTCAGAAACTTGATAATGGGGTTAGAGTTATTAAGAGGTAGGATTTTTCAAAAGATACATTTATTTGTGCTGAACATGAATACTGGGTAACTTGGCAATACAATCCAGGCTTCTGTGCAGGACCAGCAGACTTTTCTTTTGATCTAAAAGGAGTCAAATCTGTGTAATATGTACTGATTCATAATGGAAATGGAGGTTGTAATGACCATGTGGATATAAATGATGTAGGTGTGCATTCCTACATTTAGGTTAGTAGCAAGAACAGAGCAATGTTGTAAGAATATTTAGTGCTGTGGTGAGCTATTATTACCCTATACTTACCAGTAAGGCAAATGCCTACAGAATGATTCAAGCAAGATATAGGTTCATTTCCCATTATGCAAATAGAATTCCTGGCTCAGGCAGTTCATTAAAATCTCCTGAAAGAATTATAGTTTGACCCTGATCTTCATGACTTAAAATTCTGACCATTGTTTTTCTGAGCTTCCTTAGAACTTTCAGAGAGAGAGAGAGAGACTGGGGGTGGGGTGGGGGGTAACATGACTCACTTCAAAGCTTTGTTCTTCTCCAGCTACTTATGGAACTGACAGGGGGAAAGCTATATAGGTTGTTATTTATACATAGGCTGTTTTCTTCTCTTGCGTAGGCTGACTCGGTTTTGCAGCTTCTTTTAAGTTACACAAGTCAGCTGAGCATGCCAGAATTGCCTGAGAGTCAGAAAAGCTGTTCCATTTTCCCCTTCCTCTCCTGCCTCTGACATGTGCTGTGCCCAGCCTGGGGAACCTGGGCTCATGCAGAGGCTGTGCCAGGTGTCCCCACGATGGGAGGGACAGCAGAAAACAGGCTCTGGGGCACCAGGTCTGTGACTTTGCAATCCCAACAATGCCAAGCCAGAGCTTTGAAGTGGATGTGCCTTTATCTTGTCACAATGAGATGCTGCAAGAGATTAAAAGTTTCAGCTGAACTTAAAAATTACCTATGTTTCATCGGAACATGAATAAAACAAGAAAAGTTATATTTTCATTATTTTCTTTAGATAAACAAAAGTCAGAGCTACTAGGTAAGACTAAGCAGGAGTGGAAAAGTTCATGCACAGCCTACTGTGTCCTCAGTTACAGCCATCCCAATGATTTTAAGTGGCAGAAAACTCAGTTTTGTCCCCACTGGACTTTCAGGAAATTATTCTGGCCATCATCTCTGAGAGTTTCTCAGTACAGTTTCTCCAGACCTCATATCATTTAGGCTTTTGAACCTTTTCCATTTGAGCAGGATTAGCAGTTCCTCAAGGATGCAGAAGTCTCTCCTCCTTGTAGGTGGTTCAACCCCATTTATTTATTGTTTTACAGCCACAGTATATGACACAAACTGGGAACACACACGCACAAAGAGAAGTAAAGGGACTATAATATAACCATCAATTATAATGCTATTCTTTTAGAAAGGATGTAACCCAACACATCCTATGCAAGACCCTATAGATTTGCAAATAGAAATAAGAAAACCAGAAGTTACCTGGTCCTTACTTCCTGCACAGATGAGCAATCTTCACTATGAATCTTCATTGAGCAGTGGTGATGCCCTCAGTAGCTCCCTCCAGGATTGTCTCCAGCCTTTTCATAAGGTGAACCTTCATCTGTCAGTATCACGAAGTCATCCTGGCAGCAAGATTTTGTTTGCCACAGGGCAACAGAGTTCAACAAGCCTTGAGCATGGGGTATCAGACTGGCATGAAAACCATTCCCTTTGCTTGTGCTGCAGTGCTTTGAACCTTGAGGGCCATCCAGCAGTCTTTCAGAGAGTGCTGTACTTCAAAGAGCTCTCTATTTGTACTCCAGACTACTTCTGTCACTGGTACTGAGTGTTGTGGGTGCTGCTGGTGCTCAGTGGTGTGTGGCTCCTTGGAGAATCTTGGGGTACTTTAACTACAGAATAAATATAGTCATCAAGTCTTCAGAAAAGGGATGAAGAAAAAAGGGCAGTTTATAGGAGTAGACATTGGCCTTCAGGCTAAGCAATCAAATAAACTTCAGAAAACAATTTTCCTGTTATGAAAGTCCAGTACTTTGGCTCAAAGTTGAGAAGGGAATATAGATGTGCTTCATACATGAGACTGCATGACTAAAAGGTGGCTGCACAAACATCTTCAGTGAGAAGTGATGGTGTTCTTAGTTACTGCTTTTATTACATATTTGCATTAAGTTCCTAACTATTGTGACTGAAAATTATTTCACTCAGCCTGAGTGAAAAGTGATGACACTGTTTTGAACAAAGTTCTTGGTATATGAGTCCTGGAGACAGTTTAACATTACAGTATGATTCAGAATGTTCTTGGATTTATAGCTCAGGTGAAAATGAAATTATGTGAAAAACATGATAGCTGTAAACAAAACCTTAGTCCAAGACTCTTCTTGGAAGCAAAGGTTCAGGATTTGGGACAAACAATTTTTCCCTCTAAGTCAATGGGGTTTCATTTTGTCTTTTGAATCGCCATGGAGACAATTGTGCAGCAGCCCATCACCAAGTTATTACAATAATCAAAATCTGCATCAGAAAATGATCATGAAATGTGACTCTGTGTCTTCTGTGCTTGAAGAGAAATTCCACTATAATTTGGAACTTGCCTTGTTAGTTTTAGCAGGTGTTCCTGGTGGTTCCACGTGAACACAAAAAGGAGCCTAAAATGATGTATTCCTCTGCAAGTTTGTCTTGCTTTTTTTGTTCCAGGACTGGTCTTCTACAAAGGGATTGAAAGCGTAATTTACTTAACAATGTCAATTGGTCAGACATCTCTGGCTGGAAAGAGCAGGGAGATCTTGGTTAGGGAGTACTACAGAAAAGAAGAGGATAAAAAGATCATTACATTTCAGAGAATGTGAATAGGAAAAACAGGGAAGGAGGTACATGTCAGTAGTTTCAAAATGTGCAGATCTGCTTTTACCTCAAAGCCTGGTGCTCCAGGAGCCCTCAGGCCCAGGAGTTTTCTTCAAAAGAGGTGGTGCAGGTTGATGGTCTGTAGTTGGTTAGTGGGATCCAAGAGTGGGTCAGGCAGGTCCTGGGTTGGAAGAGTCCATAGGAAAGTGTGGATCACTTCTCCACCATCCCAAGCAAGGTGTAAAACAGGTGTCTGGGCATGCAAGCTGTGTTTCACCACAGGCAGTGCTGATCCCAGGTCCTGAGCCTACAGGCTCGAGGTTATTTGGGTGTGTGGTAGGTACATTTACATTAATGTGGCAGCTCTGATCCCTTTAGAATATGGAAACTGATTCAGTTAAATTAAAAAAAAAAATCTTTGCATGAGTCTTGCTAAATGCTGCTGTTCATTCCCCTTTATTTGAATTCCATTTCCTTTCCTCTAACCTGCCCTCTTTATCCCATTTTCTTTCTTTCTGTTTATTAATATTCAGACCATCAATTTCTTTCAACAAACATTTTCACCTTTGCCATATTCTATTATTCCCATTGTACATCCTCTTTCAATTCTACATTTCCTTAAGTGCTTTACTGTACATGAAATGTGACTCACACTTACAACTGGAATTGGACCATGTCATCCTGCCAGAGCCTATGTTTTCTCTGACATCAGTTCAGCTTCAAGATCTGTTTTTACAGATGTTTTTATTTTTCATTTTAAAACATTTTTTTCAAAGATAGAAAGAGGAGAAATATAAAAAGATAAAAGAATTTTCATGGACTGTATCTACAGATCTATTTATTATACCATTTTTGTCACTTACAAATTGCTTAAATTATCCAAATATAAAGCATTTTTTCCCCTTCCAGTTTAGCCAGATGAAAGAAGCAATTTAGAATCCACAGCCAGAAGATATGCTAAGATAAGAGTGATAAGTGCCTCAGGAATGTAAGTAACTGATCAAGTAATAGTCAAGAAAGAAGCAAATGGAGTTACTGAGTAATGTAATGACCCATCCCATTCTCAGGTTTTTTTTAGTCTGATCTTATATTTATTATGGATAAGGCAATTTTCTCTGACCAAAGGATTAGTTTGATATATTCATCTCTAATATAGAGAGACTGACGGTCATAAAAATAAACAAACACCTTTTCCCACCAGATTACATTGCTGAAAGTCCTAGGAAATCCAGAATTTAGGAGTATAATCTTAGAGAATAATTAGACAATTAACTCTCTTTTCACAAACAACAGAGACCAAAAGTGGAAGAAAAAAGCCATATTGCCCTAGACATCCTTTTCTAATTTTAGGTTTTTGTTGTTTGGTTCAATGAATTGGATCACTTTTAGTGGTTCACTTAGTTGTGACTACAGTAGGAAATACAGCACAGAGGAGATGTTGTAGAACATTCTGAAGTCACCTGAGATTTAACACAATTTTTATGCTATCCAATGGAGAAATAATACCTGAATATGTATGTGTAGGTGCACATGTGCTTGGTATTGATCATAGTAGCTACACTCCATACACCACTTCTGTGATCCTTTCCTGCTTTACTTGGAAAGAAGAGATTTGTTCCTATTGCTACAAAAATGAAATCCTGACTTGTTATTTGATAACACTCATGCACTGAGTCAGTTAACTCTTCAAAGGTCAGTGAATAATGCAATTTGGTGCAATTCTTCCTGACTGGATGGCAGAGGTAATAACTGAACCTGCATGGCTATGACTGAGCTGAATGAAGATTACTTTTCACCTGAGGCAGCTAAGGAACTTTTAGGAAGCTAAGGAAGAAAAAGTTTTCTAAAGCTGAGTTAACAAAAAAAAAATTCAGAAAAGTGTAATCACAGCAGGAAAGCTGACCTTACAGAAGTAGGCACTCTGGCTGTGCTCAGACACATACCACATTGAATTCTGATTTCAAATTAATCTTAAATATAAATGCCTCTTTGGTCAATATCTGCATTTGACTCTCTTTATGAATTTAATGACATTGTTCAAAGATTCTGCCTGTGGTTCTTGCCAGCAATCGTGCAATCTTTCTCAGTTTTTTCTCCTTAGTGATTGTTTTTATCCAAGCTCTTATCCACTGAAAAATTTATCACTTAAAGTCCAAGTATTCAAGTGGGCATTTAATGACATTAAAGAATTATTATCTGTTGATTTCACTGGGAAGGAAGAGCCGAAATCTTCTCATAAACGAGACCCAAGACTGACATTGTCATCTGTCTGCAAGGGCTGACAGGGCGTTTTTTTGGCCATATCTTAATGCAGCCACAAATAATTCTCAGTTTGCACTGAGCTCAACTCATATGTGGGGGTGTTTCTGTGTGATAAATGTCTTTCAATTACTTAGCAATAAGAAGCTGCTTCCTTGTAGCAGAGACATCAATCCTTATTTGTCACCTTTGTAAACTGATCACCATGGCTGCACCAATCTGTTGATTACTTTCTTTGGTTCATGCACAAGAAACATCACAAATACTGTTATTATTTATTTTATTTCTGCCAATGTGAGCTTGCTTTGTTTACAAGCCAAAGGGAGGGCACTGAGCTGTGCTGAGATGGTGGGGCTGTAGTAACCTCTGGGGGCTATGTGAGCACAGAGAGTCCTAAGGTTTTTGTAGGGTGGGAATATTTCTTCTCCCTTTGACTGTAGAAAGCTTTATTGGAAGTCTGGTTGGTTTTCAAGGGGGGAAAAAAGACTTAATCAAGTAGCTGTAAGTGCTTATTTAAGACCAATTTCTTGAAGACAGTAGAAGACTAAACATACAAAGTGACACCAAGGAAAAGAGCAAAGATGTGCAGCATACAAGTGGTGAGAAGCTGATGTTTGGTGTTGCAGGTTTATTCCTGGCACAGCTCAAGCACAGACTGGGATGTCACTGGCTTCTCTGAAGTCTGACCAAACAGTACTGCCTCTGCCCATGACATTGGGTGGCCTGAGGTGCCTCTTGGTCTCCAACACTACTGTAGAGGATGTATTTGTTGGCCAGCTAAGCCAGAATCTTTTCACCAAGAGGGCAGAGAGAGGCAACCAGGCTGAAGGTTGCAAAACCCACAAATTCCTACCTACTCATAGTGTGAAGGATGTATCTGAGCTGGTGGGAGTGGTGGTGTCCCCAACCTGTTCCTCCCCAGGGTTTTTCAGGATCAGGGCAGTGGGGAAAGTCATCAGTGCCCTGGTGCATGCCGAAGTCCTAGTAAATAATGAGCAGAGGAATTTGCACTTTTTCCACTCTCATTGGTCTGTAGTTTCAACCTGTTTCCCCGGGGGGCTAAGGCTCTGTTCAATCTTAGTTCCACTTAGTTCCACTCTACCATGGTTTGCGAGGCATGAACTCAACACGGTTTTGAGGTGGGGCCACCAGAACCTCCAGTTTCCAAATAATTCAGCATTTCACTTCTATATCTTCTTGTTAGCTGTTTCTGCAGTGGTCTGAGCTAGATTTGAAGTCCTGAGATATGAGGCATTTCCAGACATTATTGTCAACTTAGAAGTGTTACAGCATGCAGTTGACTATCAGTGTGTAAAAGTGAGCTTTTGACCCCAGTTACAATTTCAATTAGTGTTACTTGATGCTCTGTGGCAGAGGTCAGCCTGTCCCTGCATCATCAATGCACGAGAAAATCTCACTGCTTGTTCCCAATGGAGCACCAGCTCCATTATCTGTCCAAATCATAAGCCTTTGTTTTCTCAGCTATAACCTGCTCAGTTAGGAAAAGTGCCTTAAGCTATCACTCAGACTTCTTTTTCTTTGTCTGAAAAATAGTCATCCTATTTTTAGAGAAGTTGAGGGCTTTTGAATCACAGAATCACAAAATGGGTAAGATTGGAAGGGATCACAGTGGGTCATCTGGTCCAAGCTCCCTGCTCAAGCAGGATGAAGTAGAAATGCTACATCCTGTCTTAAATTTACTGTACAGAAAGAATGAATTGTCAGAAATGGAAAATACAAGGCAACTGCACCACATGATTGCACAAAATGATACATGATGAGTATGCCAATACTTCATATGCCATTGGGAAAAAACCCCAAGCAGTATTGGCTTCACCAATCTGCTAAGAGTTTTTGTATTCATGTTATTATGTTTTTCAAAGGTGGAAATACATCATTTGAGAAGAAACATCAAAATGTGTCAATAGACAATGTCCATGCTAAAAAGAAATATTTTATTGCTTTTCTAAAGTGGCTTTACTTTACCTGGAAGATAAGCTTACTCCTTTTTTTTGGTGATGTTTCATATGGAATATAGTTAGACAATTTGAAGAAATGTCAGTCTCTGGTGTGCAGTTATTGCTCTGTCCTCACCTTTTCACATCCAGCAGGATATATTATAACACAGTCCTGTGTCATCTGAACCAGGTGTTAGCTGTGTCCTGCAGAGTGTTGGATAATTCCTGCAGTTTCTTGGGGGCCAGCTGAGGCCAGCTCCCTCTGAAGCTGGGGAGCTTTCTCTTCACTGGGACTCGGATGGAACTGGCACAGAGGTAGCTCTGACCACCCACAAACCAAGCCTGTGTTTTGGCATCTTGGCCTAGTTAGCACAACAAAAATAGGTATTAGCTCTACCTGTGAATTTTGTAACGTGCCTGTGATCACCTTTTTTGGCCCCTGCCCAGGGGGCTCTCTGAACATCTTTGGAAATACCTTAACTCACTGATCTTCTTCAAAGACTTGAAGAAAATTTCCCTTTGTCTTTTGAAGGAAAAACAAACCATGAATGTTTCCCATACATTTCCTGGCTTGAATGCAGTCAGCATTTATTTCTGCATCAGCAGTGAGTGGGAGGTTTAGCATCTCATGACTTGGCAGAACCAGCAATAGAAATAGAGCAAAAATTTTTGGATGAATAGTTTATTCACTAAAAAAAGGCAATTTTGGGTGGCTGGAACAACTTGTGAATCCCTGCTGAGCTAGGTGGACACCTTCATATGGAATCTGAATAATAGGGGGAGGGTAGTGGAATTTTTTTCACCCTGTTTAAATTAAGTATTTCTTGCTTGTTTCTTGTTTAGTTTCGAAAATTGCTCACTTTTCACTTAAAGTAACTTTTGTTTCAGTTTTGATTCAAAATGATACTTTGTTCTATTTCCACCTTTCCTATCTGGAAAATGCCTTGAAACCTTTTTCCCCAAGTTTTTTCTAATGCATGGGAGAAATTAATTTCCAATTGTAAGATTTCATGGTAGCTGAAAATTTTGCTCTTTCAAAAAGCCTTGCCTAGGATATGGTATTGTGCAAAAACAGAGGTTTGGGGCTTCATATCAGCAGTAAAAGGTATTTTTTTCATTAGATTCTACCTACCAAAATAAATGGATGTATGTTTTTTAACACAAACGGAGTACCTTTCACTTCATATTGAAGTTATTTTCACAGTGCAGAACCCTGGGAGAGGATGGATGTGTCTTTATTTCCATTTTACACTTGTTTGACAGAATCAGAGAGTTAAAGCAGTTGTCTGGATTCTCATGAGACTGGCATTGCAGCAAAAACAGAGCTCACATTTGAGTTGATTCACAAATGTCAACAAATGGCAGCTGCTGAGCTGCAGGACCCATGATCATGATTTCCCCTGGATTCTCTCCACAAAAGCTTTCTTCATTCAGGTGGTGACACACGGTAAAGTGCCAAAAGGGGCCCGAGAGCTGTGGTGGAGTCATGGTGATAAAATAAAAAGAGCCTGAGAAGAGGAAGGTTTAATCCCCACAAGTCCTTCATGCACAGTGTAATCCTCCTTGTACTTTCATTTCCAGGAACTTCACTGGGATCATTGATGCTACAGCAGGGCTGTATAGAGAACAAACTGATCTTTTTTTATATAGTGGGTATGGCCAAACAACAAATGAGGAAAATTATGAAGGGAAAGAAGTAGCTTTGTCACATTTACTATACTTAGCCTTACCATACTTGGCTCTTGATGCAGACAGCTCTAATTCTGAAAAAGTTCCCTCATTAGCTGGCCCTAAAACATTTACAAAGCATCTGAATAATTGATATAATTTATGGTTTTATTGGTGGAAGCCATTAAATCCACTCCTCCCAAACAGCATTAGGGAGGAAGCTTGACAACATGCTGTAAAAAATGGAGCAGCTATTTAAAGAAAGAAAAGGACAAGAAAATCTTACGGAGCTTTCTGAACATGATAACACTGAAGAAGGCAGAGTTTCCAAATATCCATTTCTAAAAGTACTTTATGGAGCTGGTGTGCTGTTGCTGTTACAGGCTTTTCAGAGGAACTTTGACAAGGCCTACCTCTGAAAAAGAAACCCACTTATTTTTCATTTTATGCTAGCTTATAATAATGTCAACTTGGAATTTGTAGTGTTGCTGGATTCTGTGCTGCAAGTGAAATTATAGGAAAGTTGGCAAATGCATAGGTAACAGTCTCTATTACATAAGGCTTGTGTGGGGTCATTTCTGTTATTCTGTTCTGCTCTGATTAGGATTACATCAAGGTACTGGCTAACAGAGATAATTTATAGTCTTTATCTAGCTAAAGTTGGTGTATATCAAACATACATCTATACCTGAAATAGCCTTCCAAAACTCCAGTCTTGGTCAAAAAGGAGAGGCTGGAATGTTTAGGGTACAGTTTATGTGACTATAGTGTAGATATCTATGTTCCACTCAAAAGAATTTTGTCCTAAAATTGCTTGTTTCTTAGCACTAATTGAAAAAAATCCCCACATGTACATAGTGCTTTTTAAATTAGTTAAGAAGAAACCTCCGACAAAAAAATCAGTCTGTGCTGTCCTACATGTCCACAGTAGTGACTATGGAGCATGAAGCATGGACATGGTAATTAAGGAATCTGGAGATACAGTACTGTTTGATGAGTTCTTACCAAAGCAGATGCTATAAGCCTTTAAGTTGAACAAACATGAGTTTTCATGCTATGCTATGATCTGCAGGGAAAAACCCCTAGCTGATAACATTGGTTTTGGGTTTGGTGGAAGAACCTGCCTGAGCAACAGATGTGTCTAGGCTATCATGATTTACTCAGTTTTGCAGACTCCAGCTTCTATGAGCACATCAGAAAATTCTATAGGTTTTTAGGCTTTGGGCAGCACAATTCTGTACATACTGGAGATTCCTGCGTAAGCTACATAAATAGATTTGGAAACAAAGGTGTCCTCTTTTACTGATTGCAGGATTCTACCATTTATTTATTTTTAATATGGTGCTGGAAGCAATTGCTTTCTGTTTTCTCGTACAAAGCTGTCCCATGGTGTGGCACTGGCCAAACAATAGAACAAGCTATGTATCTGCCAAGTATTTTGCGATTCTCTGATTCCAGCCCAGCGGGCTGGAGTTAAAATAATCCAGCTGGCTCAGCAGCTATGTGGATACCATTTATGGCAGCACAGTGTAAGTGGCAGGACGGCTAACTCAGGGCTTCCTTTATCATTTTGCCTTCCCTGCTTTAAGCCCACCAGGACAGGATTTGCACAGTCAGAAATGCTGATTCTTCTGACTTCAGCTCCCTGCATTGTGCTGTCTCTGGCAGCAGAGTCCAGCTGTTTATGCATGTCTAATACATCTCCTAGGGGCATTTGTAAAGGAAAACAAGCTGCCCCTTCAAGGAAAGCAACAAACAATCTAAACTCAGCTTCACTTTACACAAATTACAGTGACTTGATTCCTACTGTGTCTCAGCCTGTGGCACAGAGTGTCTGGGACATTGTCAAGCTTTCTCTGGGTTTCACAGATGCTCAGTGAAGATGTAACTTTTACAATTTTTTATGTGTGGAAGAGTGAACTACTTACCTGCTGCGTATCTAATTGAAAAGCACAGATTCATGGTGTCACCTCAGCCTGCTACATGTCAGCCTAGGCGAGCTGTGTGGTGGGCATTACCCCAGGGAGCTGCACTGTTGCTACTGAAAGGCATGTTCCTCTGACGCAGGCTGAATAACAGTGCTTGGCTCCTCTAAAATGTTCTTCTCAGTGTTCAGGATCTGCAAGATGAAACTCTGTATCCTTTCTGTTGTGCTTTGAATGCCAATTCCTCTGCTCATATTGCTTGCTGAAGCACATAGTGCAGTATATTCCATTTGACATTAACAAAAGATGTTCTACAGACTTTGAAAAATGATGCTATTCAAGCACATGGCAAATAGGAGCAAAACCCACTGACAGAGGTGTGATTCCTTCCATCCTGAAATGGTTGTCCAGCCAGAAGAGCGAGGTCATTTTGTATAGTATGCAAAGGGTAGAGGTGGAGTTTTCCAAGGTGGAGATTTGGTCTCCTAAACATGAGTGTCAGGAACACAACACATCCTTTTCTGCTGCCTTTTCAGACCACTACGTTTTGACTGAATTGAAATGTTTTGCCTGCAGGGTATTATTCAAATGTTTATAATATTTCAGGGTTTAGATACGATCCATTTTGTTTATCTTGATTCAGCTGTATGGGGGTGCCATGGGTCTCTGTCAAACTGAGATGACCTTGAGTATCTGAGACGTCTCCAGAGGACTGGTTAATGTGAGATACTGAAGATTTGTGCTCTCCTGAGTTAGCAAATGGATGCTAGGTACCTAACGTGTCAATTTGTGATGCTGTTATTTAGACATTTGAGTAAAGCCCAGGGTGCCTCTGCTTACAGAGGTGCTCTAAGCTCCTCCTTACAGACATGAAGAAGAAGAAGAAAAAACTCTGTTTGGGTGTTATTAATCTCATTGTAAAGAAGACATGTAAAACAGTTCAAATGCCTTGCATCCTAGATATGCCCATTCTTCTTCATTCCTTGATTTATTTATGCCAGAGTCGTTTATGCAACTAGCTCACATGTACATTGTAGACATTAAGTCAGATTGTTGTAATTCCACTCAGGAGGTAATACCTGATAAACAACAGAGACAGCCTGCTGTTACCTAATCATAAGATCTCTGCTTAAGAACTGCAAGACTACAAAGAAAGGCAGAGACCAAACACACCTATGGAGAAAGTACCTTTGATATGCATAGTGTGTAGCTCATTAATTGGCTACTGTTTGGCCCAGTGTGGGTAATATGATCCAAATCTTGTGACATTGCAGTGCTGTTATATATCTGACTTTACTGTGGACCAGTCAATTCAAATCAGAATAGATTTTTACTAGAACAGAGGTAGCTGGTATTTGAGTATTTTTAGTAGATAATATCTATGAAGATTTATTTTTCTTATAGAAATGTTGGCTAAAGGTCAAGCAACTAGGATTGAATATTTAATTGGTAAAGTTGTATCAGCCCATACAATAGAATACCCTGAGTTTACTTTGAGGTTGTGGATACTAAAGATAGCTAATTAAGCAATATGGTAATTGATTCCTAAAAAATTAAAAAGGTGAAACCAATAAACTTTCTACAATTGTTTTTCAATAGGTATTTTGCCATACCTTGTGTTTGTATCCTTTTTTCCAAACTTTGATTGGGACTATCAGAACACTTGTGTTTTTTTAGAGTAATCCTGATCTTTCCCAACACAGAACAAGAAAAACCCACCTCATGGAACTCGTGCTGTGCAAAAATCTGTTTATTTTTTTCACATCAATATCTTCAGCTTACAAAGTAGTTTGAGATATAACATGCTGTGTCCTATTTCTTTCTAGGTCTCCTATGTAAAAGCTATCGACATTTGGATGGCCGTGTGTCTTCTCTTTGTTTTTGCTGCTTTGCTGGAATATGCAGCAGTCAACTTCGTTTCACGGCAGCACAAAGAGTTTCTGAGGCTTCGAAGAAGGCAAAGACGGCAAAACAAGGTACAGCTGCTCTTTATCTGGGGTAACTGAGAGTGCCCTGACAGCCCTGCTCATCTGCAGTTGATTTCTTACCTCACTTTTTGCCCTTGCAGGAGAGTCTTGTTCTAAAGTTTCCTTTCGAGTGATTTACTCCTTGATAAAGCGCTGATAACTGGCTTCTGGGTTTATTTGCAGTTTATGAACTTACTGACAAATGTCAGTAATTGGTCACCAGTTCCAAGAATTTTCTTCTCTTTGTGCAATTGCTGAGGCAGCTGGACCTCTACAAATAGTGTGCTACTACGAGGCACCACCAGTGGATAAGGAGCTGTTGAATGCAATGACCTAGAGAGAGGAATGATATTATCCAGTTGTACTGTCATCAGAACATGCCTGAGACCTGTCTTTTCTAGTGCTGCCCTAGCTAGCTATGCTAAAATGGGAGATTACCTGGGGTAGCCCATTGCAATGATTGGCAGTTCTGCCATCACTTTTAGACCACCAGCAACTGGTGTCTTTCCCAGCTGAAACCAGGAAACATGGCCATTATAAAAAAGGAGGATTAGGAGAATTTCCTCTCTGGATTCTATCATTTCAGAGTTTGCTACTGACGCAAACTTCAAATTTTTAGCAAAAGACCTCTTTGTGAGTGTCATTATCACACAATTTTATGCCAGTGACTGAAATGTAGAAGAGGGGATTGTTTGTAACCTAGATGTCAGTCTAGAAATAATTTTAAGAAGTCTGTCCATCTGTCCTCGGTTGTTTGTTTTTCTGTAAATGGGAAGACAAGAGTAAATATTACATTGAGTTTTATTCCAGTCATGATCATTCCCATGTCTAGGGAATGTGGGAGCAATAAACTGTACATATACATTTGCTAGGTGAAGTAAATATTTGCTTGAGCTACACAAATGCTTCAAGCCACAAGTAATGGTTTCCTTTACAAGAAGGATGACAACAATGGCACAGGGCATTTGTGTTTTGACAGGTCTGTCTAATATATGTTCTGTAGCTAATGTAATATTTGATGGATGCTCTGGGAAGCAATCCAGTGCTGTTCTCTTGTTTAATATTATTGTCAGATGAATTGAGATTCCAGTGAAGATTAGATTACAGGAGAGCAGAGATGCTTGCCTGTCTACAGGCACACAGGCCACACACACTGCCACTGTAAGCCTTTGTTTTCAAACCCAGAAGAAGCTTCTGTATGGCATCTGTAATTTCGTTTTTGGATACAAGGTCTTTTTTTAGAGGTGAACAAGTAGGTAAGAATCCGTCCTTGTAGGTAACAGTATCCAGTGACACTACTCAAGTTTATGAGACTTTGGTCCATGGAAGTGGTCATTCATCTGCTTCAAAAACTATTATTTTGGTGACTGTGAAAAGAAAGGTACTTAAAACCAAATCACCAGAAGACTTGTGTTTATCCTAAGCCAGATGGTGCACGGATTCTTTGCAAAATAGGTCACAACATAATTAAATACAAGGAAATATGCAGCTGAAGAAGAGACACCTATCCACTTGCATAGGCTTGCTTTTTCCCTATGAATCTGGTTGCATGAATTTCAAAATAGGGAACAATGTTACTAAGGCAGTTCCTTTAGGAGATATTTTCCACATCTCTATGGTTGATTTTGTCTCTCACTATTTTCTCTGTTTATTTTGCCTTGAAAGTGATTCTCATTGTTTTGCATGATGGTCTTCTCTAACCAAGCCATTCTTCTCTTTGCCTGTTGTGTGTGTGTGTCGTCACGTTACTGCTGTGGTATTCCCATTCTTGTTGCTGCTGTCTATGCTGACACTCTGGGGACAGGCACAGGCTGTGGCTGTTGGGAATGAGAGCGTTGAGTCCGTGCGGCGCATGAATGGCTTGCGGAGCAAAGAGTCGTCAGCTTACGGGACAGTGAATCAGATCGGCAATTCAAGTTTGAGGGTAAAACTGCAGTGAGAAAGAGAAAGCAAGAGAGATTTAGTATGTGCAACGATGCCATAAATCAGCAAAATGGACCATTTTGATGGCATCACTAGTAGTCTCTTGCATTCTCTTTGCTGAATGCCCCCACAAAATCCACAGTACTGTCCCCAGCATGAACAGCAGTTTCATGTTGTACAGTCTTATGGCCCATCCTTATGCTTGCTTTTTACTGTGGCTGGGCTGTGCCACCCCTATTCCAAACCTCTTAAGGAAAGAGCATGTATATTCAGCAGCTTGGTCCTGTGTAAAGATAGAGTGAATGGGGTGGGGGGCACAGGGCCATAGGAAATGCCTTGAGACAGTAAATCCCACATTGTGTCATCTTTCAGATGAGCGTATTCCAACAGAAAGTGGTATGTATAACAAAATGTGATTTTATTGCTGTGGTATTTATTCCTGAACTGTCAACCTGCAGCCTTCCTCATCGTGATGTCCTGAGCCCTGCTTAATGGGGTATGAACAGCTATGAATGAAAAAAAGTATTTCATTCGTTTCTTTTTATTTGCTTGGAGAAGAGCCATGAGACTGAAATCTTTTACACAGTGCAACATGTAGCAGATCAGAAGCAATATGATAGCAGCTGATAGATCCAGATTATGGGTGAGTTGTGGAGGTAATAAAATCAATGGTGGAGAAAGAAATGAGCTTAGTGTGCAGCTCACTGCTTGCTACTAGTTGCTGAGGAATGAAATGTGTTCATTTAAATTAAATGGGACTGGGATTTTAATCTTTCAGGACTTGATTTCCCAGAACAAAAACATTGTCTGAGCTACTTTTGAGCTGTAAAGGGCCTCTAACTTTGATCAAGCTCTGTAAAGCCATGTGATTATAAGATGCAGATGATTTCAGTGAATTTTGTACACTGTAAAGGGAATTAGTAGCTTCCAAAATCAAAGCAAAACCCACAGTTCATATTACACAGCAAAATTAAGATAGAGGGTTTACAATGCAATAAATCATTCGCTTTCAGAGCTACAATATCAAACACTAAAAGAGAGCCTTAATTTCTGGATGCTTCCTATTGTAGAAATAATCATATTTACATATATACGAAAACTGAATAAAAAGAAAAATGGTCTCTCAAGGAGATATGACCAGTATTAGTATGCTGCCACTGAAAGGCTGATGCTGTACAACTACGAAAGCAGTCCAAGTAAGTACTCAGTGCTGCATGTCTTACCAGTCACAAAGTACTGGTAGTCCAGCTGAAGTTTGTGTAAGTTGTGGTTATCCCCTCCTTTAGGGAAGCTTGCAGAAACCTCTCTTCTCCTTTAGAACATTGTGCATTACACAGAAAGCCAGGGCAGTGCACAGAGGGGCCGTGTCGCTTCAGTGCTTTTGCTGCAGAGCCCTAAGAGCTGGAGCTGCTCTGGCATTGTTTTCCCCTGGAGAACTCCCATCACATAAGTGATGCACACTTGAGAGGTCAACAGAGGAGACGTAGCAAGGCAGAGGTTCTGGAGCAATGCTACCATGGTTGCAGCTTGGTACTTTTCTGCTCAAGAGAAGGATGTTTAGGCACAAGAGAGAACAAAGGAACAGAGCCTGTGGTGCCACAAGGAGCCTCACAAGCAGGGAATGTGACCTGTTGAGGTCTTCACTCACTGAACCAAGGCTTATTTTGAATGCAAATGTAGAAGTCATAGTCAAGAGAAGACAGTGTAAGAGTGTGGTTGAGTGTCTATACTGCATCACTCAGTTCTAATCGAGGGAGATAAAAAAGTTGCTAAATCACACCTGGCCATGATTCTTGGATTTGCAACTTGATTTGCAAAACAAGAAAATACCTGTTCTCAGTTTTTTAAGCCTATATGTCTGGCACTGCTTATGTTGTTGCCTGTGCAGGGTCTTGTTCTTCTTAGTGCTGCTGCCTTCAGAGCAGACATCTTAAGAGACCATCAGATCTCTTTAGTCAAAGATGCAGCTGTTAATATTTTTCTAGGAAAAGTCTGGGTTGTATTGTTGATCATCCAGAAATTGTATTACAGATGAACTATCTGAAAAGACAAGTTTATCAGGACCTGTTGACATGTTCCACACCGACTAAATCCCTTTATCCTCAGGTTATCAGTGCTTCACTCTGTCTTCCCCATGCAGTTTCTCTTGGAGGAAGCATTCAAAGTTTGTCCTGAACATTCATGTAGTTAAAGTTAAATACACCCATCAGTAGCAATACTTGATTGCTGAGAGAAGTGGTTACCTATTTCTTGTATATCATGGTACACAGAGTACAGGCTGCAGAAGCCAGGAGTCTAATGGTAATGAGGATGTAGTGAAGTTTCATTATATTAAAATCTAAATTTTAATGGTACCAGATCACTTGAAAGAAAATAACTTCTTTTTAAAATACGATTTTTAATAATGAAACATGATTTCTTAGTTTTCAAAATGATGGGCTTCAAGGGAAGCAGAACTATTTGCACAGGTTCAATCATCCCTTTTTGAAAACAATAATTATCATGTTATATGATCAGTAGTCAAAATGAGTTACTGTACACTAGCATTCATATCATCATCTCAAAGATTGCTTCCTAAATTGTATGTGTAATGGTTACCACTGTGACCAAAACCAGGGGTTAAGTTTGGGACTGTTAGTGTTAAAAGCAGTACTTTATAGCTTGAATGAAAAGCTGTGCAGCTGGAAGATGTGACAGATTTAATCCCATGTGCAGGGAACACAGAGCAATACAAATAACAATGCTGCAGCCAAGGGGGTTCATCTGCATGCAGATTAGCCAAGGGAGGCACAAATGGTGTTTCCAAATGAAAGAGCTGGGACTGGGACTAAGTGATTACAGAAGCAAAGGATAACTCCTCTAAGCAAAGCTGGAAGCACCTGGTTGAATGCTTCAGAGAATTGTTGGCCTTTGGATGGAGCTACCAGTGGTGAAGCAAGTACCACAGGTGCCCAAAGTTAATGAGATGATACATTATTTCTGGCTTTCAAAAGGAGAAGAGATATGCATTGAGTAACACTGGCTTTAATAGGCCATCTCTATCATTTTAATCGCGCTGAAATCCCTCTATCAGATCCCCCAAATAATTTTCTAAGATTTTCTAGACTTGTCCATTGAAAAAAAACCAGTGCCTTCAGCCTGTCTTTGCCTTTAAAGCACTTGGCACTACTGTCCCTGGTGGGAATGTCTGCTGCTGCCATCCGTGCGCGCCGCATTCGGCGGGAGGACGCGTACGCGCCGCGTTATGTAAGGTGCCGCATCATGTGAATAATGGAAGTGCTCAAGGAAAGCCCTTTTGCTGAGCTATTTTTGGTACTCACTCAGCGAGCTCAAACACATGAGTTTCATTGTGAAAAATAGAAATCCGAGTCTGAATGGCTTTTTCTCTCTCTCTCTCTCTCTCATCTTGCTTACTTAATGGATTAAAGAGCATGTAGCTTCTGCTGTAGATAAACACCCTCAAGATGCTGTGGTTACTTTTCTTTCTCCAGGGCAATTGCATTAGCACTTTAATGTAACTGTGCAGAAAAAAATCCAGTAGAAGATAAATACACCAAAATGATCATTTAGCTTGAAGTTATAGTTCCACATACAACTGCAGTTGTATAATATTCACTAGAGTGAATATTTAGCTGTAGTTAAACAATACACACAATTCATTGCATCATGTTGCCATGTCATTTTGTGGCTTTGTCTGAATGTCCTTGTCGTTTTATTGTGAGCATGAATAGGCCTCGTTCATATCAGTAGAAGTATCTGTATTGTTTATAAAATGGACATACCACATGTAGTTTAAACATTTAAACAAAACCATCATCTCAAATTTGAAAATTATCTTGATATAAATCCTTAGTCTAGGTCTAGACATAAGTCTAAAAACATGAGTCCCCAAAGAAAGAGCAACCTGTAGGAAAAAAAGCAGTTCAGCTGCGGGGGTGGTTGGATCAAAAAATTCTAATAAGAGCAGTCTGACCAGATGGAGAGACTAAGCTTGCTGGAAATGTAGATTTTTCAGTGAAAAACAAACTCAGACAAAGAAACAGTGGAAGAGAAAAATTTGATTTCACAGTGTCCGGTTTACAGGGGTAATTGAAGCTGCAGTGGAAGCTGTTTCCTCCCTTATTGGAGGAGGGAAGGTTAAAAATTCTAAACAAATCATAGTGTTTTGTGTGTTTTACTGCCTCAGACACAAAAAGATGATGGACTCTGTGGAGTGGATTTTTCACCCCAAACCAAGAGGAGAAAATGGATAGTTGGATTTCAAGGAAGAGAATTCTGAAAACCAAATAAAAACCATTAAGCATTCTGTAATAAACAGCAGATTAATTTATGGAACATGTCATACCAGTTCCTGAGAAAGACCTCCACATGTCAAGTCCCAAATATCTAAACAATAATTGAAGTGGGTAGAGTGCCAGTGCACAAGCTGGAGTAATGGAATCCAGGTACCAAAGTAGAAGAAAAACCAGGAGAGCAATATCAGAAGAAAAAATTAGAATTTCTGGAGGGAAAAACCCCCCGAACAAACAGCACCAAACCAAACCAAACCAAACCAAAGCAAACCAAAAAGGAACTGTAGCAAACAAACAAACAAACAAAAGAAACACACAGAAACTGAGAATAGGGAAACCATGCCTAGTCTAAAAAAGGGTGAAAACCAGAGAGGTGGATAACTGGTGGGGAATAGGTAAGGCTGCAGAATGATGAATCTTTATATCCACTGAATTGATCAGTGGTACAACAGAGAGTGTTCTGTGGGGCAGGGGACAAATACTGAAACTGTAGGGACCATGCATGGCACCAGAGTAGCAAGCAGGATATGGTACACTATAATGACTCATGTTGGCCAGCTGACAAATACTTAAGCAAATTACTCCTTAAGTTTAAATAAGATAGGAACAGGACATTAGCTACAGAACAGCAATATTACAGTATTTCCAGTCTGGGGTGATGAAGTGGCTGTGTGCTGTATCACATAGGACAGGTAGGACTGGAAAATCAGAAGAAGCACTTGATAAAGTTTATTCTTGTTTGCTCAATAGAGGAACTTTGCTTTAGAAACTCTGAGTCCTCTCTTGTACCTCCCCAGCACGCCGTGGCTGAGAGGATCAGCTCTGAACTGACAAGCCTTAGGGACTGAAGTTTGCACTTCACTGAGTGAGTTTGTCCTGGTAGTTACTCATGAACAGCAGGAGACATGCCAAAAATGAACTCTGCAGTTTTCCAGCTCATGAAAGGTGCTCTCCAGCTGGGTGCAAATGTCTTATTTCTTATTATACCTAGGGGAGAGTGCAAACTGAAAATAGGGCAGAGGAAGTTAGAAAGAGACAGGAAATGGTGTTCTTATTTCTGAAGCTTTAAAGCTACAAGAAGTAGCTTTTCAAGAACTACCTGCCACAGGCACCAGCTTTTGTTTTCCAGATTATTTTAGAAAATGGTGATCCTTTCATTTAATGTGTTCTGGCCCACTTGATTTCACGGGGACAAAAAAAAAAAAAAGCAGTGAAAAATTTGTCAAATATGTCTTAATGATAAAAAAAATAAGGAAAGTAGACTTCAGAAGGAGTATATTTAACCTAAGCTACCCCTACCCGGGACTCCAGAAAGAGAGTGAAAAGCCATCACAATCCCAGGACATAGGCTTAGGCAGCACAGGAGACAACTTTGCCCCAAATTGGTTCCTTTGTTCTTTCATTGTAGGTAGCTTATCTTTAGTCTTTCCAGAGTCAGGGCCCAGTAAGGCCTTGGTCTCAGGGTTTCTCACTGCTGTGATGGCCAGGTCCTCTTTCCAATGGAGGAAGTGAAGATATCAGGAGGAGAAGACTTTCTGATCCATGGTTGCCAGGGGTCTGTTGTGATGCTTCATGTCAGTTCTGAGTTCTGTCCCAAGCCTCATTTTCAACAGCAAAATACTTCAGTGTTAGTACATATAAATTAGTATTTCTACAAGAGAGTGAAGGGGTCTAGCAGTTAGAGCCAAGCATAATTCAGTCTGAGAATGGCAGCACTCTGTATCTGTGTATTCCTACCCTCCCTAGCAGCTGTGCTCGCCCTGTGGCTCTCCAGAGCATACTACACCAGTTGTATCAAATTACATGGTAAATTGGTGAGATGGGCAAGTGTTCAGTAGGATCCATGAAATGCATATTTACATGTGACCCAATTAATCCCGTTCTCCACAGGGGATAGAAGCTGCTATTTGAATGTAATTAATTGTGAAGCATTCTGTAACGGTGTTGTCCAAATGACGTTGTTCAAAACCAAATTGTATTAACCAGACTGCTGAAAGCTCATTCTCTCTCAAGTCTGAAAAACTTCATGGGTTCCAGTAAAATCCAGTTTTAACAGTACTTTTAAAAAAGTGGTGTTGAAACCATTCATTTCTCCACGTTTTTTTTTTCCCCAAGGGAAAACAGCCCTGTTTATAGTCATTCCTGTTCAAGTTGACAGCTTTTCTTATGGCACACTGATCACTCAGAGCCTGATTCTGACACATGTGGCTTGATTTAAGGATCAGATGTGTTTATTTCTCTTGATTCACTGCTGGAGAAAGATGCTATTTGCTGTAATATGATAATTTATACTTGGGTATTTCTCTTGTAGTCTGATATTTTCATTCTTTTGATTGTTTGTTTCTTTGTGTTTGGTTTTTTGTTGGTGTTTTTTGTGGGCTTTGGTTTTGTTTGTTATTTTGGGGTTTTTTTTTTGGTGGGGGGTTAACAGTGATGTTGCACTCCATGTTACTGGGAGTAGATGGATAGGTGAGGAAGGAAATTTTCTTTTCTACAACATGAGGAGTGGGCCAGGGATAGTTACACTGTAAGGAATGAAGACCTTGAAACCTTACGTGTTCCAAGCACTTGTTGCTGAGTCTTGCCAGAGTCCTCACAAAGACTCATTTCAAGTTGGGAGCACCTGAAAACTCCATGCCACGCCCAACCATAAGTCAGTAAAAATTTACTCACTTCCAGTCTCTGTGGATAGACTCTCCCAATGATATCTCAGAGCTGTCCACTGGCTCTTCCCACACTATATGTCTTCACTACAGCAGGATCAATGTCAAGAAGGACTTACTATTGTAAAGCTCAGTTTTCCAGTGACTGGTTGAATATATCCGGCATACCGATCATGTCAGAGTGTTTTTAGCTCCTGGAGAAACAGATTGGAAAGGTCAGAAAAGGCTGCTATGTTTGCCAATCCACATGAAGTGCCAGAAGTCCAGAATCCTACCTGTGAATTTCTACATCGATCCTATAACTCCTCTCTGAGCAAAGACATAACTCTTAAATTCATTTAATTTCTAACATGTATAGGTAATTTTTCATACAGACACTGTGTGTGCATTTCTACATACAAATACTCCACCCGTGTAAGTGCAAGTTATTGACCAAGGGTCCGTGGTTTTATTTTCTCTGCAACAACATGACAAGACTCTTAGGAGACATGACACCTTTGTTTTCATGCTTCACCTCACTCTCTCCCATGTGTGTTCTGATATAACCCTTTCTGCTTGTCATGTGGAAGTGCTCTGCCTGTGACTGACTCATTCATTTTTCTGTTAAGCCTTCCCAAGCCTGCTGGTGGTAGAGGCTTGCTTTCAGCTTCTCTGTAATCTTCATCTGTCAAAAGAAAAACTACTTTAGAAGAGAGATCACAAACTCTGTTCATTAGAGATTATCTGAGTTGCACAAATGTGACATTTTGCACACCATTCTAGTAAAGAAAGTTGTGTATTTCCTCTTCATGGTGTAAAGTCTTACAGGCATCTGCAAGCAGCAGCCTTGACACTCTCTAGCACAAACTTCCCATGAAATTTCTCTGTCTGATGTCTGTTGACTTATGCCAGCTTTCTTTTTGACTTCCACAGAGGGATCAGACACCAAGTCTACTTGTTTGCCCCATCAGCAGAATTTTCATCTTGTAGGCCTCTTTTCTGTGCTGATCCTCACAGGCAAGAGAAATTCCAGCAAGTCTAATCAAGTGTGATGCCACTACAAGGCTGGTGAGATAGAGAGACTTTCTGCATCACAGGATGCTCATTTGCAGTCCTTGGTATCTTCTGTCTGGAAATCCTTCAAGGTCTTAATGCTCTTTTTTCACCATTACACGTCTAGTTAGATGAATCAAGGGGTATTTGTGTGGTGCAAGGGTTTCTTTGCATGTCCAGAATGGGTGCATATACACCAATGAGTGGATAATCAAGTCTTCTGAAAATCACCAGATTTTCTCTTGTTTGCTAAATTACTAAACAAGAGCACACCAGATGTGCCCTACTAATAGACTTTATATGTTTTACTTATAATCTTTCAGTAGGTCTTGCAGAAGACAATGGCCTTTCTTTCAAGATTTGCAAGCTCTTGCCCCATCCTTTCTAGAGGAACAGTGGCAAATTATGCAGCTATTTGAGTGCAATTTCCTTGTTTGACCATAATGTCAGCTAATCTTCCATCAAACAGGTCCCTCCTGGGGTACAAACAAATACCTCCAAGGCATTTATTTTGGAACACACACATGTACGTGTGTGCGTGTCCAAGATAAAAAAAGCAGAGGAGTAACTTATTTTAGATATTATTCTCCCTACATTAGCTTTATAATGTGTTTCCCACAGAGGTTTCTGGATTTCTTTTGTGCCTGTCTGCTTAGTAATTGCCAGTTTTCCCATATATTGGCATATCCTGCCATGCCTGGGCTTCAGCTTTCCTGAATTTATTAATTCTGGTTCTCCTTTTGAGTGTCTTGCATTTGGGTATCATGCTTCTCACTCCAGGTAGCCTCACCAATATTTCTAGCTATGAATTCTTTAGCAAAATTAAAGAGGATTAGTTTTTTTTAATTCATCTTCTACTTTCAAAATTGTTGCTCTATATAGCTTCTTTTTTTAATTACTTCTCATCTCTTTCCTACCAAGCATGAGCTTAGATGCTCATTCTCATTTGCAAATCTGTTTTTTGGTTTTTCAACCTACTCAATGTGTTTTTCATGCAGCATTTGTTTTCGGCTCTACCTTTCTACCTAGCAACAGTCCAATTTCTTATCATGGACCCCATAAAACTGGATTCCTATCAGAAATAAAATATATCTCTATGACAGATTTTTTTTTAAAATGCTTGTAAACAATTGTTTTAGCAATGCCTATGGAAAGACATTGAATTGACATTCTTGTTTTCAGGTTTGCACCTTAGGAAAAACAGACTTGTCACCTTTTAAAGCTAAACATGCAGCATTATAGTCACAAAGCAAAGGGATTTTGTAGGAACATTTATTTGGGTCATTATCCAGACTTTTAAGTTAAATAGCCAGTGTAGCTTTGAAATTCATAAGGCAGTTGTTCAGCAACTGGCCACATCTCTTTGCTGTGGGAAGCTCCATCTGGAGATGACAAACTCCAAGAAGGTTGTCCTGTGTTGGGCACAGGAAGCTCTGTGTGACAGCAATACGTCCTTGATGCATCCTCCTGGGCTCCAGGACTTTGCAGCTCAAGGACTCTCTAAACCAGAGGTGGTGTTTTTGTGATGAGCAGCTTTGCTATTTATGGATAGAGCAGCCAGTTCAATGTGATGATTTATGAATTATTAAAATACTTTTCTAAAACTTGCTATGAGTTGTTCATATTAGGTCTGCAGCAGTTGTGGGACTAGGAATATGTATGGCCACTGGAGCCAACAGGAGTGCATGCCACGAGGGAAAAGGGTATTGGAAGTGGAGGGAGATCTTGTGTGAGGTGAATCCAAAACCAGAAATAACCAAAGCGGTGTATTAGATGAAAGCAAACAGGATGACTAATGGTTTTGCAAACTGCAGCTCATATTCACAGTGTTTGGTGGGTATTTGTCATGAGCAAAGTAACCCTGAGTTCAGTGACTGTGCCTGCAAGGAGGGCAGTGCTGAAAGAGAAAGGAAGGGACGTAGTTGTGCTAATTTTCTTTCCATATCTGATTTATTTCTGTTTGCACAATTACACGAACAAGAGCAGGAACAAATTCAGCACATTTAGGGATTTAGTATAAGACAATTTCATTCTGCCATTTCAGGTCTCTCAGATGGTGGCTGGGGGGCAACTGGTGGTCCTTAGCCCATGCAAAGAAGAAAAAGCAATGGGTAAAACAAGGTTATTTTCTCTCATAATTAAAAGCATTAAAAAAAGGAAGTCATTAAACACTGAGTCAATGCTGCTGTTCCAAACCTTCACCTTGGCTTTAGATTTTACATAAAAGCAATTGATTCTCTAGCTGTTGTAGTTCTCTTTTAAAATGTCTTTGAGCACTGCCACTTTTTTCCTTATCTTGAAGATGTCCTAGATTTGTCTGTCATGAACTCTGGTGGAGTCTGTTTTGTATTTTTTGCTAATGGGTTGGTCTTTTATTATTCTGCCCTTACTGTTACCTGTGCTGGACTTTCACAAAATGGAGACACAAAATGTACTTTTTTCATGGGGACCGAATGGGATTGTAAAGAAAAAGTAATAAAAAGTCCAGAGAGGGTAGATTTTTGCAGGCACAGAAAGTGTTGCATTGCTTCCTAAATGTAAATACTTACTTTTTTCAAGTTTGCACAAAGGATGTTTTTCCCCAAATACATGACAGTTTTTAAAGATGCTCTGGTGCTGTATGCTGCTGTTCTTTGACTTATGGGTACTGGGGATGCCTGTTTATGTTGCCTGTCTCTTATTTGCTCTTTGATCTTTGTTCACTTTCCCTTGCGGCTTATATTGTGTTGTTTGTTGTAAAAATAATCTATTTGAATTTTACTTTTTGATGCACAGAGACTGGTGCTTTTGTCACACTTCTGTGTACTGTTACTGCTTTCCTCTTTGTTTGGTGAGTTCTCTTGTGGGTATTTGTGTAGCTGGGGTTGAGTATCAGACATATCATGACAACAGATCTTTTTCATCAAATGCTGTTTGAATCTAACAGCAGCTATTTCATGAATATTTTTTGAACCCCACATGCAGCTTAGTGATGTTTTTATTGTATATGGCATCCCAGCCAGTTTTCTCAGTCTCACTTTTTTTCCTGTCCCTACTGTATATTCCTTGCTGCTACACCTGACTCTTGTGAGTCTGCCAAATATTTGCCTCCTTCAGCAATGAAACAAGAACCCTGTTCTCCCACTGTGAGGTCTCACTCATCTGAGGGGAGATGGAAATGTACTTAGCCAAAAGCACCATACCCCAGGGGTACAGGGGTGCCCAGAGAGTAATCAGCATGGCATGGTGGGATGTAAATGTTGACCTTTCTTTTACCATAAGTCTTCCCTTCTTGCCTTCGATTTCAAAGTGAAGATGTCTTAGGAATTGGTACTGTATGAATCTGGTGATCTTTTCTGCTGGCAGCTTTCAAACCTTCGAAGCAAAGAGGCTTAGACTTTAGCCTCTTTGCATTTTTAAATCATTACAATTTAGAGGAAGCTGTTTGGCCTGGACCATTATTGATTTCTATTCTGTTCTTCAAACTACAAGCACGGAATTGTAGGATGGCAGGGAACAGGAAAGAGTCCTTGAGAGCCAGCTGGCAGGGACAGCACCAGGCAGTGCACTGGACAATTTACAGTTTCTGAAAATATTAATCAGTGCTGTTAAACATTTTTCTGTAATGTGCCCAATATATCAGGAGTGAGTTTAAGTGACATTTGTCAGGGATTGCTCCTCAAGGAGAGTGTGTGCTGAATTTATCTTTTTGTGGATGTGCTGACCCATAGTTGAGTATTTCTGATTTATACCCTGTAATTCTCTTTGACTTGTAAGTACTTCTGGAACAAAGGTGAGTAAAAAAGTCTCTGAAAAATTATTTACCATTCTGGACAAGAATAGTGATAGGCTCTTTCTGTCCTAACAGTGTTTGGTTCCCCTTCCTATTACAGCAGCACAGGTTACAGCTGCAGATATGCTGCTGAAATACAGCTTCACCAGTTTGTACTTTTTAACTCATGCCAGTCTTCTACTGAGATGTCTGCTTTTTGTCTCTGGCATCTCATTTTTCTTGGCTGCCCTTCACCCTTTAGCCCCTTTTAGAAGCTGCCCCTGACTTTAACTTCTGTCTGTACTGAACATGTAGATGAGGGGCCAAGATTAATCCAATGCTTACTTTGACAGAGATATATAACCCATAAATGCATTATACAGTCTAAAAACAACCTGCCTGAGCAATTAGCTCAGTAATCAGACATTTTAAAACAGTGGGAGAAAAGCAGAGCTGTGGATTACGAGGCATGATGATTTACTTTATTTAATAGAAAAGCATGTAGAATTTTAATTACAATCAGGAGATTTTGCATTTGCTGCAAGTACTCATATGGGTTGCTAATGTGACAACCGTGGTATGACAAGGAGAGACTGCACAAGGCAAGACTTGAAAACTGGCAGATAGGAATATAGAGACTATTTCATTTCAGACCTGCAAGAGAACACATTTCTGAAATGAATATGTGACAAGAGGGAAGTATTGGATTTCTGAGTGAGGAGCTGACAAGTCAGACAAACAGCAGCCATTTATTATCTGTGATGGTGAAAAGATCATATCACTTATAACCTTTGAAGCAACAGGAAAACTGAACGCAGCATCATTTTATAATGATCTAAGAGAGAACTGTCTCTTTTTTTTCCCTCCCTGGTTATATATAGCTGTTAGAGAGAGCCCTGCTGAGTGGAAAATGGAGCATATGATCAAGGGCAGTCCAGTGAGTCAATTTACTGACTAATACTGTAGATTATCATGTCAAATATATAGCACCAGCAGTATGAACAATAATGAAGCCTAGTTTATTTCTTTCCTCTAAATTGAAATGAAGATGTGATTGGAATTGTCACACCTTGGATATATGAACCAGATTCTCTTAATCATCCAATACAAAGTGCTTTATTCTTTATAGTGACTTTTATTTTAGGATCCATTCTAAAATTGGCAAGCTGAAACCACCTATTTAAATGTGTCAAACACATTTAAAATATCCTCTAGACCACTGTCCCCTTAGGTGATGATTCAATGGTCTCACACTTTGAAATACCTGCTCCCTTCAGACCCAAAGAAGGGATAACTCTGCCTTTCATCCTGTAGGAAGAAATCATTCAGCACAGCACCATGTGGAGACACTCTAAATGAACTCCAGTATCATCAGTAAAACATCCAGCCATGAAGCCAACAGGGCAAAACACTCATGGAAACCCCAGATGGCCATTGAAGGGAGCCTTTCCTTGACTGGTTTTCTGTTTCCCTATGTCTCAGAGTGTGAGTGAGCAATTATGAGGGGGATATTGCCAGTATTCTGCACAGTCTCCTTGGGTCAAACAGAACACTGCCTGAAGAGAAGGTACAGTTAAACAACCTGGTAAAAATTCCACTCCAAACAGAAGGAGTTAGTTTTAATTTAGCTGTACAATATCAGACTTGTGTTTTACTGGTGTCCAAGCACCAGGTGAAAGTCTGATTGCCTTTGGGTCTGTCAAAATTCGAGTGTGAGCAAGAACTTAGGGAATGAACATTTGAATTGCAAATCACTGCCATTCCTTCGGGGTTAAGAATCATAATCGATGTCATTGATTTCTAAAGTCCTTTGTCTAAGAACAGAGATGAGTAACTGAAGTGGCATTTACTAACTGTTTGCTAACAGTAAGCCACAAAGCCCAAATATTGCATGTCTGTTAAGTACAATTTTCCTGAAACTGGTGAGTAAAGTTTTACAGAAATTAACACAGTGTCATAAATTTAGCACAAATCAGGAAAAGCAGATGGCACTGCTGTGATTGGACATGTCATTGGAGTATTCTGGAGCATGCCAAGTCTTTAATTTATTACTATTTGCATATACTACCACATTACTGAGTTTTCAGTAGACAAGACCAACATGTGCTGTGCACAAGCAACAGCTCTTTTTTTCTGAGCTTTAAATTTAGAATAAAAACGAAATTCCATTTGCTGGTTTTGCAGCACTTGTGATCATTTTCTAAAGCCTCCAAAAGATTCATGTTGTGTGTTTTGGATGGTCAGAACACAGCCACAGATTGCTGCATGGGCCCATGTGCTTGGTGATCTTCAGCTTTCCATGCCAGTGATGGGACAGGCTGTGTGTCATGAGCAGTAGATCAAATGAGAAGCATCACATTTCAAAATGCTTTATGGTGCTGGAAACTCTCTATCAGCTCTGCGGATATCCAAAAGTAGAAGGTTTTAATTTTAAAAACAAAACAAAACAAAACAAAACAAAACAAAAACTAAACAAAAAACCAACCAAACAAAATAAAACCTCACAAACAAAAAACAGCCCCACCCCCTCCCCCAAACTATTTCCTGGCTGTTCTTAAAAAATAGAATAACACCTCTCAATTTAGAGGTGGTCTTGGCAAGGTGGAGTTCTAGTTTTATGGCTTGCCTTTTCTTTGGAGGAAGATAATTTAGCTGCAAAGAGCAGAAAGGCCCAGAGCAGGTAGGACTTAAAAAAGGAACTGAATTTTGCAAGCAGAAGGTTTAGGCCACATATAAGGAAAACAGTGAGGATGAAAGCATCAAAGAGGAGGTAGGCAAAAACAGATCTGGGAATTAGTAAGGTAATATGTGTGATAGAAAAAAAAATTTAAAAAAGAGTTAAAAAGGAAAGAGACAGTTGCAGAAATGAGGAGACAGGGAAGCAAAAGACCAAGAGTAGATATCAACTTACCTGTGTTTCACATTAGGGGTTCTAAGACCCCATTCATGTTTCCAGCTCAGATGACTACAAATCAGTTTGATACCCACCCATTGTGACTGCAGAGTGTGTGTGAAATCCTACTGTGCAGTACTAAGGCTGTCACCAAACACCTCATCTTGTCTGATCCGGGCAGGATGATCCTGCCTGGTACTCATGAAGCTCTTGGATGTTCAGGCCTTGGATGTTCAGCTCCTGGATGCTGCCAGGTCTCCCTTTCCCTCGGGGGGCTCCTGCTTTGCTTTGTTCTTTGACTTATTGGCATGTTTTCTGAATACAATCCTTCCCCTGGCATCGTCCCTTCTCAAAAGTGGAACCTCAAGGTCAGGAGGTTGTAGGCAGTCACAGTGAGTCCTGACCTCTTCCATGTGCCTCATGACAGGCTTCTCCAGAGCTCAGGCACTGCAAACACTGGTTTAAAACATACAAGGTACACATTTCAGGAAGGCTGCTTGCATAGCAGCCCTTTATTTTTGTGTTATTCTTGTTTGCTCTCTTCTAGAAAAATTATTTGGGCATTTTGTCTCCCATTTTCCTCGATATTTTTGAGCAAAAGTTTAGTCAGATAAGCATCAGAGGTTTTCCCCCAAGAATACCTTTTCCAGTGCTATAGCCATGCTTCCACATTTCATCTGTCTGTACCTCTCAATACTGACTTGGCTCATACACAGTTAAATCTCTATCTCTTGTTTCAGGTTATCCTTTTATAAGTTTTGCCAAGTAATAAAAGGCCATCACCAGGAGATCTGTTGCTTAGCTACTGGCCTGGGCAGATGGTCCTCCTGGAGAAATGCCAGCACCCCACCAAAGAGCCTATTTATGGGCAGAGAGGATTGGGAAGGTTTAATGGCCCTTACCCATGTGTTCTGTATCCTTGCTACCCAGAACTACTGCAGAGGAAAAGCTAGAGTAAAAGTTAGCATTTTGAGAAGTTATTAAAAATTAATAATTAATAAATGCTCTGGAGAGTGCTCCTAATCTTAAAATGGAATAAAAATATTCTCACTAGGTGAACTTGCCACTAACTAATGCCTTCAGGGAATACCTCAGAGGACTAGATTAAGTAGATGCCCACACCTGTATGTAGGCACATATATCTCCATGGGTGGGTGCATGCAGACTGTGCATGAGTGTACACTCTTGTGTCTGTGTGTAATACAGTGAAAGAAAAACTATCTAACCCATTTTAAATGAAATATTATTTAATTTCCACTGTATGCACACTTCCAATGACCTTCTAGAACTGGTGGATTTATTACTTATCTGATGAGAAAAAAACACCCCAACAGCTCCATGTGGAGATTGCACTGTCAAGTTGCTATAGCATTGAATGTCATCGATTTTTACGTCATGATGAATTGTTATTTTCCTGAGAGTAAATAATATCAGAATTTTATAGACCAACCCTCACAGAAGCAAATAAAAATGAAGATATACAAGTCTATATGGGTAGTAAATTTCTAATACATTCAAACAGTCAAGTTGTTTCTAAGATGCAACTATTTAATTTTGGAAACAAGTTTGAAGGGCAGATAGCTGGCAAATACTTTGTTTAACCCAATGATGCTTTGGATCTATGAAAGAATAGCTAGAGAAACCCACATTGAGATCTTGACTAACAATGAGAAATAAATAATATGGCAGACCAGAAAGGATAACTTGTGTAATAGAAGATAAGAAAATAAAATCAACCCCAAAACATTATTTATTGGAAGCCTGGTATTAAAAACTGATAACTGGAAAAGACAGGCTTGTCCCCTCAGCAACAAAAAATGCCTAAAACCAAAACCAATGAAACAAACAAAAAACCCCCCACAGCCTCCCCCCACCAAATTTATAAAATTTGCATGTGAACACTTTAAGGTTGTTCAAATATTCTTGACTATTTTTAGCTACAGAATTTAAATTATTAATGTAATTTGCAATATTTAATTCATTTTGTTCAGTATTTGCATAAATTAAATGCATGAATGTCTGAGAAAGCCCTGGTAAACTCTGCCTGCATTTGCTGGAGTTTATTCTGGGCGTTTGTTGTAGAAAATGACTTGAAGGAGAGAATCCACCACCAGGGAGGAAAAAAACCTTTTCTTTTTCCCCCCTTGGCCTGTCCCCTTCCTCTGCCCCTTCCTGGCACCAAGCAGGAGACCTCAGCAAGGTGTAGGGATGCTGCAGGTCCTGGGCAGGTTGGACAGTGCCCACAGGGTGGGCTGCACATCAGCCCCAAGACGTGGGGGAGCTGAGACAATCAAAACCTGAGCAATAAAACATCCCTGGCAATATATTGTTCTAGAGGGTAACTTGTGTGAATCCAATCATGAGTGCTGTTTATGGGCCCTGTGTGGAAATTTATTTTTTAATTTTGGCTGACTGACCGATGAGGTACTCTGAGATGGCACAGCCAGGGCACAGGAGTGGTCTAGCAAAGTCTCCTAGGATAATTGCAGTTAAGGCAGAGGCCACTGGGAAATTTCATAAAGGTGTGATAAAAATCATCTTCCCCAAATTCTTTAAATCTGCTCTGAGAAAAGGATCAGAGAACCTGATGGGAAAAATTCTGTGTAGAGGGGTGCTCAGATACTCCTGTCTGTGCCTGGGGTATTTGACCACAGGTGTCCCACGTTGCTGTGGCAGTTCCCCCATGCCTGTCACCCACCTGGGGACACCGTGTGCTCTTGTCCTGTGATGTTGGCCCTGCTGCAGGTTTCGGGGAGGGAGAGCACTGAAGTCTGAGGATCGGGCTTGAAATCTGCTGAAGGGAGGAAGGTGAAAGTCTGCTTGTTTCTCCTGAGGCAGGCATCTGGCAGAAAGCAAGAGAAAATGGAGTAAGTGAGTTTTAGGTATGTTTCCATTGGTGTTTTAGGTTTTAGATCTTCTAAAATTTTAGCAAGTGTAGTTTTGCTTTATATTGTTTAGTTTGATGTGCCCATTAACAGCTGTTTCATGTTCTATCTGAAATAGACACATATTTAAACACCAGCCTTGTGTTTTACTCAGCCCTGAATGCAGACTGAATGAGCAGAAGTCAGTTGCCCTTTGTCCAACAGATTTCTGGTCAGAGCAGATAATCCTTCAAATCTAGGTCAGTAACATTATTTGTCTGATGTAAAACAGAATAATTGTGCCATTCTCACTGATGAACTGGTCAACCTCTTCTTTCTTTGGAGAAGGACTGGCAGAAGTTACCCAAGAGCAGTTGAGTCTCCAGACTTTTCTGTCCTGAGAGAAATTAGTATCCAGTCAAATTATATCTATAAGACTCACAGATTAATGTATCTGGATATTTTAAGGCATTACTTTCATTTAAAATAAAGGGAAACCAAGAAACCAAGACTGTGTCAGGAATTAATCTGCTGTTTTTTGAGGAATAATGACTCTCTATCATAACATTTATGGTGCTTTGCTGAACAGTAGTTCATCTGGTTGTCCCTCCCCCAAAATGAAAACATTCATTATATTATATATAAAACTTGAAATAAAATGAGAAATTTTCATTAACTGTATTTGCTAAATTTAGAGACAGAAGCCTTGCTTTACTAAAGAAAAAGGATGTGTTTTGTTTTTAGCAAACCAGTCACCCTTACTGACTGTATAATCTTTATTATTAAAGTAATTCCTGAAAAATTTAGATTCTACTTACAGATATTTCAAGCCAGGCAAATATTTTTGCTCATAACATGTTTAAATTATGTTACTCTTTCAGTTGGATAATGTTCAATTCCTACTTGAAAAGGGCGAAGCCGCATTAACTACCATTTCATTATTGCATTAACAACAGTTCACTTGCTGTTCTTACAGACTAAGTAAATCATTCATGCTTCAGAGATTTTTGTGCTGTTTATTGGAGACAGGACATACTACTAAACACAGATTTGCAAAACAAACCTAAATTTGTCCATTGGAAACCCTTACCAGAGACAACAATGACCAGTTTCTCTTCCATTAATTAAAATGTCTATTTATAATACAATGTCTGTTTTACTTAGATTCCATAAGGCATGAGGGTTCAAATGAGAGCAAAAGCAAACCTCAGTGAGCAGGAAAATCGCTGTTAAGAGAGGCAGAAATGGGGTGAATGCCACGGTCACATGCAGAATGATGGCTCCTGATGGAGTGTCATCTTGCAGTAGGGTTGGTCAGAGACTGTTTATGTTTCTGATTAAGTGTCTTGGTGAATATTTAGGAAAAACATTATTTAAACCAAATTCTAGGAAGTATTTGGTCTATACTTCAGGGAGGATTGAGGTGAGAAGGTGATAATTTTACATCAGCTTCTGCTCCTCTGAAGTCTGGATTAAGAAGAAGTGGGAATGGCATCTGGCATAGGTGAGCTGAGATCCAGAGCTTTTCAGGCTATAAGAAATCAGAGAATATTGTTAGTGTCCTGTGATATCACTTTCCAAACACAGCTTTTCGAAGATGAGATCTCAACTCTTTTCTTCTTCCTTGTGCAAAAAAAAAGGCCCTTATCATCCTTGTTCCTCCTCTTTGTATTTGATCTACTTCTGCTATGTCTTCACTAGGCTTGAGTGACCAGAAATATCTCTTGTGTCCAAAAACTGATCACACTGTGAGCAAATAATATGGCAGAATGGCATTTTCTGTTTTGTTTGCCCATTGCCTGACTGCTGCTTAGCAGAGGACTAATGTTATCAGAATCATATATGTAGTAATTTCCCAAACTCACAAATGAGAAAAAAAACCAAAAAATATTTTGAGCCCACTACCATCTATGTGTAATTAGGGTTATCTTCTGCAATGCTTTGCCTTTCACTTATTATCAATCCTGTATTTGATTTACTGCCATTTTGTTACTTAGTCACTCATCTTTCGGAATCTTTCTGGAAAGCCTGTCTTAGCTTTGTCTGCTTTGAACATCCTGTTTCACCTGTGTACCTTCCCTTGGGTACCTTTGTCCTAATTTATTTATAACTCAGTTCCTTCTGAGTGGTTCTCACACAGATTCTTAGAGTTCCTCTCCAGCAAATCCCCCAGTTATGAAATTGATCTTTTACTCCTAAACTCCATTATTGCCTTTTAAACAGTTAATCTATGAAAGGACCTTCCCTCTCATCTCCTAACAATTGATTTGAATTGAATTTAGTTGAATTGAATTGAATTGAATTTTGTAAGAGGCTTCTGTGAGGAACCAAAGGGGATTTGAAAGTCCAAATATGCTTCTCTGCTGAGCTATCTTCATCCACATACTCAGTGACTCCTGAGAACTGAAACCATGTAAGCACGACTGTCTGCAAAACCACACCATGAATTATGTAAAGTACTGAGAGATGGGAGGTGGCTCAAAGTCATAAAGATGGTTTAAGAATGAAATCTCTAAAGATATTTTGGTGTCCATTCCCTAATGATTCCATTTTGCATTCAAGTCTGAATTGATTCTGGGGTTCTAACTTTGTGCTTATGAATACAAAAAGAAAAATTCCTCTGATGTTCTGTATCCTATACCTAAAATTAATCATCTGTGTCCTTGAAATTTAATTAAACCAGATTGTCTTTTAAATAGTTTTTCCACCATATGTTGGAAAAAGAGTAGCAAAATTAAAAGAATAAATCACATCAGAGAGTAAATTAAATACACTGTTTGAATCTAGCATTTCTCTCATTTTCCTCATTGTTAAAACTGAGTCAATGCTGACAATAAGTATTTAAAAGTGGTGAGGACAAAGCACTTAAAATGCATTGTACAGAAAGCTATGCATTGAAGGCATTGAATGGGCTAGATTTCCTAAAGTGTTTTCCCCTTTTCTGATTGCTTTGGTGTGAAACTGGTAGTATGAAATACATTCTAGACCTGATAGAGTAGAAATAAAAGTTTTTAAAAAATCAAAGATGAGAAAAGAAAGCCATTTCAAAAGTATTACCCTCATTTATGTGTTGCTTACTGTAAAGTCAAGAGAATTCAATGCCATCACTTTGTAAAGCACAAAAAAATCACGAAATTCATAAAGGGTAATTAAAAAATGAGAAAAATATGTAACTCTTGTTTGATTAAAATTGTTTAAAGCCAGTACCAAAGCCTGTTCACAGCATCATAAGACAATATACATAAGCTTATATTGTTGAAAAAGCATCTATAGAAAATATTTGCCCAAATCTCAGGAAATATAATTAGTTTTCAAAGGGTAATTCTTCTAAAATACTCAGAGTGTGAACATCTGAAAAGAAACTATCAAAAGAACACTTTCATCTTGCTACTTATTTATTTTCTGTTTCTCATCCTAGCTTGTGATCCTTTTCCCTATGCCTTTATCGAGCACAGATGGAGTTGTGACTCCATATTATGTAACACTTAACTTCACATCCATTTAGAAGGATAAAGTTAATAGCTTCAATGGCAGTAGATTCTGCCACTTCAGTTGATGTCCAGTGGTTTCCAGCTGCTCTTTGATTTCAGTTTTAAAAATGGCAAACACATAAACACTCCAGGATTTGTGCAAGTGAGATCCTGTCCAGTTTAAAATTAATATGTTTTAAGTTTAGTCCTATTAAAATAGAGATGTTTGAAAAGGCATTTGGACTATTTAATCCGTGACTGTGTCAGTGAACAGGTTGAAGACTGTCAATGGATGAGTATCCATGGGAGATATGTCAGATGGCATGAACTGAATATGACCTTGAGAATGAGGAGTGACTGCCGCCCCACCAGAAGGTACCCAAGTCATGCTGTAGTTCACCAGCCCTCTAGGTCAAAGGAACACATACCCACTACTTAAGGGAAAGCACTTGAGACCTCTTCTTCATCTCACATTTTGAAATATAATTTTAAGAAAAAGTTCTTCATCAAAGTGTATAGATCTGTTTTTCTTTTCCTGTGACTATTCCCCAATTCCTTTATATGTAGCAGGATGTTGGAAGATTATCTGAAATGTCAAATTGTAGTTTTGTTGTAAGGTTATGGTGGTTTAGAGACTGATTCTTTTTAACTACATCCTTAATGCTGAAGTAAATCAGATGGGGGATTTTATTGTTCCTGAAGCCAGATATCACCACATGGCTCATGATGGCAGTGTGTGGAGTCAGTCCCCAGTGGAGCAGATTTGTCTCAGAGAAAGCTTTTTGGTATGATCCGCCCCAGAGTGAGCATGGACAATGAACTTTCAGCACTTGGGCTGATTCCCCAGCTCCCCTCAGCAGCATAGAGGAAGCCTTTCTGTCCCCTCTGCTTCATTTTGGGTGGAAGCAGTTTAAGGGCTCAGTGGGCCAAAAGGACATGAGCCCACTTCTGCAATCTTGTGGGAAAAGTATCCTCTTAGAATAGACATGTGGGTCTTGATATCTCCAGAGTTTCATTGTTAACTTTCAACACTATTGGCCAGTTTCATTGGAAGGGGCAGAGATATCACCACCCTGAGGTCTTTCAGGTGATGTCTGGTCAGGTAGGAAAGCTCTGGTGAGGTCAGGTCTTGCCTGTGAGACCTGGCAGTGCTCAGAGTGCAGGCACATGCCAGACCTCAAAGCCCTTCTGTCTCCTGGGGGATTTCACTGTTAAAAATCCCATGGTGGTTATGGATCTGTGGCATCTCCAGGGCTGGAGGTGGGGCTGTAAGGGCTCTGGCTTTCCTTGCTCCTAGTGGCACTCAAATGATCACAACAGCTACAGCTTAGGTGTCTCTAGTGCTAGGTTTGTGTAAATACGTAGTATCAGGCATAGTAACAAGTGGATATAGCAACACAATGCTGTTCTCCTAATTGATTATTTAGTCTTTGAAAAGAGTTTTTCTGATAAAAGTTAAAAAGCCCTACATAAACACATTATTTTTTGCAACCAGCAAGCAGCTCCATATTGGGAAAACAGTAATAAACAGATCCAGATATTTTTCAGGGAGAAGGAGATTCAAATCTACTCGAGCAGAGAGGGAAATTGAGCATGTGTCACTCATATCCCAGGTGAATGCTGTATTGCTTGTATCCAGGGTAAATCACATCTACTGCAGTCCTAAATAAAAAGCTGTTATGGGGACTGGACATGCTTCCCTCTGGCTTTTGTAAGAAAAACTGGCACAGACAACTGTCTGAGTGGGAAAAGCAGGGCTCTAAATCCCATTGGGACATGAGTGGCTCCTTATAGTTAAAGATTGGGTGCTGAATACCTAAAAGAATTTGATTTAAACATCCCTTTCCCTAATCTCAGATTGCTTCCTGCTCAAGTTGCCACAGCATAAGCTCAAAAGGAAGGCTGTGACATTGAAAATGAATTGCTCAGCCCCATGTGACAAAGCTGTGATCCACCAGGGCACAGTGGAAGTCAGGACTCTCCAAGCTTGCGTTGAGCTCAGTACTTTTTATTCTTCCCACAGATCTCTCAGGAGCAACAGAAATTAAATTTTTTAAAAATGAATGAAGTACATATGGCAACACAGCTGTTGAAAATCTGTTACCCTTTTTAATCACCTCTCATGTCCTGGGCATGCATTTTATCCTTCAAACTCAGTAAAATGAAAAACACTGAGAGGAAGGCATCTCCCTGTATTATTGGGGGACTTGGTAGTGTTATTAAGTCATTAGGTTATGCAAGAGAAGCCTTGCCTGATAAGGCTATCCAAAACTTAGGTCTCAGTAGATTCATCTTTAAAATACTTTACATACTTATAATCACTAGGACAAGCAGAGTTTTCATAGAGGTACTGCAAACTGCAAAAAAATAAAATTGAAAAAGGAGAGGACCATCTTTCTTTTTCTTAATGATGGTGAACTTTTGAAATAAAAAGGTTATAAGCCCTGGATAAGTGCTCAAACAGCCTTGCAATGATGCAATTTTCCATCTGCTTGTGCATACACTGTAGAAGAGACCTTCAGACTGAAGTGACAGGGTCTCCAAAGCACTGTTTACTGCCTACCCTCCTTCCATAAGCATTCAATGCCATAAGCAGTCAGAGTGACTATTCCTCATTTGGTAGCCTTGAATCACACTACTGGTTATTCACCTCTGTGTGTCAGCTCCAAGGTAAGGAGAGCAAGTTGGGTGATATATCAATTCCAATCCTGGAGCTGGGGAGAGAGAAAAATGCTACTATTGAAAGAGGTTCTTCTGTGAAGGGGCAGTGACTTACATCCTGAACAGGTGCAAATTATCCTCCCTTCCCACCCTCAAGTTCAGCCAATATACTTGTTATTCAAAATCGTGCTGGTGTGATGCTTTTTTTCCTTGCACTTTTTGATTCTCTGTTAAGTTCAGAAGGCTGTGGTTTGGTAGGAGATATGAGGGAGTATTTCCCATGAGGGATTGGGCTCCTTGTCAGCCTGAGAAGTGGTCATTTTCAGTCAACAGTGAAGCATCTGTTGGTCAAAGGAAAGGTCTTTAACTAGAACAAGCTCCTAAACTTAAAATTCATCCCTGCTGGAATGAAAAAGAATAGAGCTGCTTTGTCTGTTGGTTTTGAATCCTTCATGGAGAGCTGCCAGAGACTGTTAACTTGTGTATTATTGTGCTATCAGACAGGAGAAACATCAGGGAGAATTTACCAGCACAGTCACAAGCCTTTCATCACACAGTTATTATAGTGATAAAGTTCAGTGGTAGTTACTCACCTCTCCAAAAACAAATATCACCCACTCAGACAAGAGAGAATGGATTTCTGCAGGGTGGTGTTACATCAGCTCATGCTACTGCACCTGACTCCCAGCTGTCAGTAAATCCAAGTGCCCAGTGCACTTTGAAGTACTGACTGTCAGACCACTTCTGTGAGCAAGGAGGGACTGTGATCTACCCTTGTTTCATAGGCTTGAGATGGAGCTGTAAGGCTGCTGTGAGGTTGAGCAATGGAAACACACAGACATGAACTTGGGCCCCTGGATCTCTGGGTCATTCAATTCAGCCTGGCTGGGGCAGACACCCTGCTGCCAACCTGACTATATTTCCTCCCCACTGAAAGCCCAAGGAGAGCAATATAAACCTGGGAAGTGAAATCTCTTCCCTATGGGGCTGGGACACAGCTTGCTGCTCAGGGAACTTGATTTAGATATAGTGAGGAAAATTAAAGCTCAGATTCACAAACACTGGAACTCACCTGATTTCCACGTATTTTTGTGTGGGTTTTAACTTCTTGTTTGGCTTTAAAACCCAGACTTTGTATCATTGCTTAACCAGGTAATTTGCTGAGGTGCTTTGGAGGGGTGCACCTCAGCTAGTCAACTACATGGCATGCTCGATAGACAGGTGATTGTGTGTCTTATTTGTCTTCTTTATCCTCCAGGAAGATGAAGTTGCTCGTGACAGTCGGTTCAATTTCAGTGGCTATGGCATGGGCCACTGCCTCCAAGTCAAAGATGGCACAGCAGTCAAGGCTACACCACCCAACCCACCCCCGGCACCACCAAAGGATTCAGAGTCCATCAAAAAGAAGTTTGTTGACCGTGCAAAAAGGATTGATACAATATCCCGTGCTGCGTTCCCACTCGCCTTCCTCATTTTCAACATCTTTTACTGGATTACATACAAAATTATACGGCATGAGGACATTCACAAGAAATAGGCAACTCTGGTTCGCCAGGACTTCTTAGCCAAAGTGATCCACATGTAAATAAACAGTGAAATGTCTGTCATATGGACTAAGGATTTCTTCCCCACTCCCCCAGAACACTGGAGAAAAAATTAGCAAAGAGGAAAAGAAGTGTAGAAGGAGAAGTGATTCCATTACAAAATACGCTGTGACACCAGTCAAGAGGCTCCCTCTATGTACTCCCAGTGTGTTCTCCCAGATTCAGCGCTGATCAGACATCTATGATTGGGGCCAAATTTTACCCAGCTTTATCACCAAGATATTACCTTTCAGAACAAAAGAGAATGAGAAGAAAAACAATTCTCCTAAAAGATCTATCAAGAGACTGTGGTGGCTACAGTACAGTGAGTTATAAGAGGACCAAAATTTTTCAGGATAATGTTGCCTTTCTATTTGAAACAAGTCTACTGAGCTACATTCCATGACCATGTCTGTAGGTAGTGGTTTCACCAAGGAGTCCTTTTGTGGGTTGTAAATTATTTCTACTGATAGGGGAGAGGGAAAAAAAAAAAAGGAAAAAAAATATTTATACTTTGCTATCCTTGTGGGTGTGCATTTTAATATTATCTTGCTTTACTAGAATTGTAATTTTGGGGTTGAACTTGTGTGTCGTGTGATTTATTTGATAGTTGACACTCCAAAACCAGTGAAACTGCCCGGTTTATTTCTGTTGGGAGACAGTGCACTTACTTCATTTTATTTCTGCTGATTTTACATGCAACTTGAGGTGCCAAACTGTATTTTACCTATTGTGCTACCCTGTACCACACTACTTAGTAAGAACTTGTTTCCTCAAAGGTGTAGCTCAGTTTAGCATTGAGTTTCTATTACCGCTCTCATTGTAGCTGCAGTCAATAGCTCTATAGGTAAACACAACTTGTTTACAGACCTCTAATTTATATCTTTACTCAAAGTGGCTATCATTTTAAATATCATTAATTAACCTAAGAATTTTAAAACTGTACTGTGACTTTCAGAACCTGTTACCTTTTGGTGCCGGATCTGCGTTATTCAAATCCTTGCTACATGTTTTAAAGTAGAAAATTTAAAAAATTAAAAAAAAAAAAAGAAGAAAAAAAAAGATGGTATTTTTGCTTACATGGAAGAAGACAACCTGTAACATAAGATGAGTAAAACATTAAAATTTTACACTTGCTGTAAAAGGGTTTATTAAAAAAAGGTATTTGTTCAATTTCAATAAAGCTAAATGTGGTACTAATAATTCTTCACTCTTTTCTTCATTTGCAGCAGCAGCAGGGCTGTTCGTGCCACAGCCCAGCTTTTCCACTGCTCTGTCAGCAGAAAGAGGGTGAAAAGCAGCCTTCTGCTGACCTGACTTAGCATGCCAAATTTTTCTATCTATGCTGCAGCAAAGGGACTATTGCAGCCCCTGGGAGTATGTCAGTGACTGTCAGAAGTGTGTCTCAGATATGATGGGAGCATTTGTAGAACATTTGTATGTGCTGAGCCAGGCCCAGGGGAGGAGGGACACTGCTACCCTCTCACAGCAGCCCTGCACAGCAAGAAATACAGCCCAGCTTCACCTGTGCTGTGCCTGGCTTGGGGAAGTCCTGAACTTTCTTCAGGCTTTCTCACAGCTTCACCACTTTTGTGAGCTGAAGGACATGCTGAGATGGCCTGGGCCACGTGCCTCTTGTAGACATGGGAATGACCAATAGTTTCAAAGCAAATTAAAAACTGCATTCAGTGTTCTGCCCTTCCCTTGTGAGGCCCAAACTCACACCCTGTAGCTGCCCAGTACAGACATTTTTCCCACTCCCTTAATGAGATGTGATACTGAGACATACTGACCCTTCAGGACCTCACTCTGCTCTTGCTCCTGGACCAGCTTCTGCTGAGAGAATACAGGTTACACAGCCTGTCTGAGCCTGTATTTCTGTGTTTATTTGTCTGTGTCTTGTGCTCCCATCTCTCTCCACATGGCTGCCTGTAACTACCAGGCTTTGTTCCTCCTCAGGACAGGGGAGGGAATCTGGAGGTCATGACAACTCTGATCCCTGAGCAATAAATTGATGGCAAAAAGCCAGTCATGCATTTTATCTCCCCATACCCTCCTCAGCTCTGTAGACTTTTCTGTTGCTTACACCTCTGATGGCAACATCACCTCCACCTCACTGAGACCTTGGATCCAGATGTGACTGACAGCCCCACAAGGGTAACCAGTGAGAACTCAAAACAACTGTCCAAACTCTTCTGCTTTGAAAAACAAGTTTTTAATGCAAATTCAAGTATCATAATATTTGCAATTTTTATGGTATTGAATTTGCTTTTATTCATTTTTAAAGTGGAATAGTATTTGATTATGGATAGTGTAGCAGAGGAAAACCCCAGATAATCCTAGTACCGTGAACTGCGGCGGGGTGAGGATACCCAGCTGTAAACCATGTTTGTATGGGAAATTAGGAGCCTCCACTGGTATATAAACATTCAGAGCTGACTTTTACTAACCCCTTGTTCTAAAAACTCTGCTCCAAATGAAGGTGTAATTCCAGGATTAATGTTAATCCTCAGTGCCCAGATGTGTTGCAGAGATCCTAATGAATGTCAGAGCCTACTGCCCCAAATGACTGCAGACCACTGCAACAGGAATGCAAACCTACTCTCAGCTGATGGATACTTTATATCCCTTTCTGTGGTGAAGCTCATGTGCCTCCAGCATCCACACCACAAGTTCAACTGCACTCATTGCAGTGCTTGGCTATTAGCATTTATTAAATAGTTCATTAAATATCTTGCTGATCAGAATGGAGCTTTGCTGACATGGGAAGATTGCTCTGCTGTTGCCGTCTGTGTAAACTTTGGTCCAGTCATGGGAATAATCTGTGCACAAAATCTGAATAGATCTCTCTCTTCTGAAGAGAGAATTTATGGCTGCATGGCAATTATTCAATTACTACTGAATATTGAAATTATCTAACTAAATTTTGGAAACAAACAATGTCTGCAAATGGACAAGGCCCACCAAGCACCACAATTAGGAAGGGCCACATGATACAGAAAAGTTGACATGTACTGGCCAATGGCCTGTGAACCCTCTGACACAGAGATGGTTTGATACTGGCCATCTATTAAAGAACCTTCTCTCAAAGAACATGGCTGGTACCATGGCTGGTACCAGAAACTGCTTGAGAAACTGTCTGCAGATAAAACATCAGTTAACAAGTATAGCAGGACTTACAGAAGGACACAACTTTCCCAAACAAATATGAAGTAGGGTTAACAGAGAAAAAAGACTCAAAAAATTATCACCTTGCACTCAGGGAAGCAGCAGAATTAAATAGTGAAGCAGTTTTATTTCAAGACACCATTGCAAGAGGAAAAAGAATGGCTCAGAAAATAACTCTCAGACAAATAGCCTTTATAAAACAGGAAACACAGCAGGATGGAAGGAAAGAGACCCAGAATTAATTCTGAAGAGCTTCCACGTATATTGGAAAGCCTGCATGCTACAATTCTAGCTGGTAAAATAAAATTTAAGCCCTAAGGCATTTAAACTACTTGCATTTAGTTCTAAAACAATTATCATGACTTCCAATTTTCCAAGAAAGCTTTAAAAACTTTAAGCATCTCTTCAAAGGATGCAACATCAGGTCAGGTCTTTGGCATCCTGTTGTTACAGGCTGGACCTGAATGATTCAGTAGTCAAGGGGAAATGTTTAGCCATCTCTCACCAGATAGATGCTGTCAGGTGCTGTAATAAAGAATAAATGATAAAAGAGATCTTTAAAAAAACCCATATTACATTAGGAAGAAAGTGAAAATTTAAAAAAAAATGCAATAAGAAATGAGAGATCTCTCTTTGTTATTCTTTCCTGCTTTTTTTTCTCTCCATATTTCTTTAGGTGGCAGAGCCATCACTTGTGATGTACTGAATAAAATGTGGTGTAGCAATAGAAGCTCTTGGAGCATCCAATATGAGATATCAGCAATTCATAACTGCTGGAGGACAACTCTGAGATATGCAATGACTCGAGTCAGATTTTTTCATGTGCTACAGAGGTGAGGAGTGAGAGTGAACCTCATCCACAGACACTGAAATTTTCTCACTTTGATTCCTTTTTTCCCAGCATGAGATGTTGAAGGCAATAGGGAAGAGCTGATGGAAAAATAATTTTAGTCTACTGCAGGCTGGATACTATAACTCTTCATCTTTATACAAGTCTGCCTGACAGTGGTGGCACAGAGGCTGCTGCCCAAACATGAGGCACCAGCCCAAACTTACAGCCTTTTGTAGCTGGTGTTACTGGAAATATTGTGGAGGAATCTGAGCTAGTTCTTGAGATTACAGTCATGGACATTTCCTGGGAAGGGCTTTCATTGGGCTGAATTGGTGTCTTTGCCTCAGCAACAGGATTCTGCATCTGCACCTGGAAGTTGCATTTCATGAACTTATTCAAAAGATGTGACTCAGTCCAATAGTGGAATTTCTGTATTTAGAAATATATTTCTAAATACATGAAGAAATGTATTTAATGTGTGGCTGTAAATAGTATATGCACAGCTTTCTTACTCATTTAAGATTTGAACACAACAATGAACAAAGAAACAAAGTCTTTGTACAAAAATGAGCTTTGTATTACACAAAGTCGTATGAAAATAATTTTATTTAATATATTAATTTTCATTATCTATAATGTAGTATCTGTGGAAAATTATAATCTGCCAGACTTTAAAAGTAATTTATTCTAATGATTTTTGGCACAGAAGTTTGTATCTTACAATGTTTTGGAAAACTAGAAAACCAAAACCAAGGCTGCCTAGACAAACTTCTGCCTGGGAAAATACTCTAAGCAAGAACATGTTTTCTCCACAAATGCCCCTCACAGATTTTACATTAAAACTTAATCTTCTCTCGTTTAACAGGAAGATGAAAAGAAGATATTTTTGCCATTTGAAGATACCTTTCCTAATTTTGCAAGGCAATTGTACAATCTCATCACATTTAGGGCTTAGCTGCTAACAAGAGAAACTTCACCAGTTCCAGACAAACTCGTCCATCCAATTTACTTCCAAATCTAATGCAGTGCTTACTGAAAGCAGAAGGAAAAAAAATTCTTCAATAGCTTCTAGATCAGTTCCTAATAAAGGATAGGTTTCTAACAGTAAGCACTAGAAATAATCTTAGAGGGAAAATATTCAGAGTGGATTAACTCTCTTCCTCTCAGGAGGAATAGAAAGTTGAGTCAAAATAAGCATCTCAGATAATAATTAGGAAAACTGACTCTGTGAAATGCATACACTCAGTTCTTTAAGTTGTCACTGAAATGAACATGCTAAGTAATTATCTTTGCTATGGATAAATGCTGTGAGGCAATGTTAGGAAGAAAGTAGTGAATATCAGGGTAGCATTTTCCTTGTGCTAAAAATGGGATTTTACTGGAACAAATAATATAATATCCTCTCTAGACATCTGAATAGCTGTACAAGTGCTTCAAAACCAGCTTCTTCAGATTATCACAAGGCTTGAATCTGATGTCCAGCAGAGCGGGTTCCCATTGTGGAGATGGCAGACAGTGGGTGCCATGCCGGGAAGAAGGCAGCTGGATGCATGCCTCCTCTTCCCATGGGAAAAACAGCAAGCTCCCTGAGAGTGCACACAGGCAGCATATTCCAGAGCAGTGCTTAATGAAAATGCTTTAGACACAGCAGTTGAAGGACTCACGAATTTCCACCTTATTTTCGCATGAATCTGTTTTCCCTAAGGGGATGAACTGTGCTACCCTTGACATCACAGGGTCAGGCCTGTGGCTGGGCATGTTAGGAAATTTTATTGCCTGGCTTCTGGAGAATACTTTCCCTGTTTTCCCTTTAATATGGAAAGAGAAAAGAGCTGTGCCAATGTATGAAACATACAGTAAATCCAGTGCATTATTGGTGTTTGCATCAGTGCAAAAGACCCTTGTGTGAGGATGTGTCCTCGCAGTAGCCAGCACATTGCCTGTTTTTCCCTGACCTAGAAGAATGCAGTGAGGGATCTGAGGGGCACAAGGGCTGGGGCAAGGAGAAAGGGAGCTCAAGGATGCAGGCAATGGGGAGGTGTGGGAATGAGATGATCAACACAGACACCTTCTTGGGCTGTTCTACAAGCCTATCATGAGGCAGGAGCCTACTGTGCCCAACAGTGTCCCCTGGGCAGGACCAGCCAAGGAAAACAAGAAAAGGGGACTCCCAGGGGTGGGAAGTGGCCCAGGAACAACCAAGAGCAGACTCCTAGATCAGACTAACAGGAAGGAGGAGAACTCATCAAAGATGAGTCAAGTCTAAAGTATGTATGTACAGAATATCTTCTGTCTCATCTGCTGGGTGCAACGCCATAATAAAAATCCATATTCTACAGCAAAATATTTGATTAGGCACCATGGTCCAAACAGGAAGAAATCATAACGTTGCATATGGAACCAGAGGGGTCTCTAGCAGGGTTTTCCAGTGGGAAAATGAGAGCAGTAATCACTTAATTCACACTGGAGATACTACCTCCTCCTCTCTCTTCATTCTCAGGCAGAGATGTTATAAAAAGGCATGAGAGTCTGGCAGTGAAGAAGCTGCCAATGTGTGGTTAAAATCTTCCTCTTAGCCATTGCTTGGAGTTCAAAGGGGATGCATGTATGGCTGCATTTGGGGGAGACCAAGGAGAGCAGCATGGACAAATGTCTATGATGAGCTAATTAACCTTTAGAAAAGGAGAGTGCGAGCATTTTTCCCATAATAAGTTAATGAATTCTATCCTCTGGGAGAGATGAGGGACATAATCAATGAGGCTCCTAACAGGGCTTTGCCAAAGATGCTCTTCAGAGGAAGGGTGAAGAGCAGGGCTGTTACTGAGTCATTAGCTTAAAAAACAAGAGCTGAAAGAGCTGACTGCTGCAGGAAAATTGGGTTCCCCTTCCATGTGTGTTACATTACAAATAATAGGACTTTGAAAACATGTTTTCTGCTTGGAAGATATCACAATTTTCCACTAATCCATGAAAGAAGCAAAGCTAAAAAAAGAAAAAGTATCTTTTTCTTGGCAATTTTTCCTTATAGTAGTTCAAGTCAAAACAAGAGAAACCTTTATGTTGACCTTGGATGTAAGCCAAGCTGTTGCAGGTTGATGGTGAAAGTTTCAATATGGGCAGGGTCTCAGCCTACATCTTAGCTCTCTGCTGTTATGGCACATTTGCTTCTCACTTTGGAGCCCACTGACTTTGTTTTCTTGAACTACCACCATGAGAGGTTTCATCACTGGCCCTTCTGGTGTTGCAAGTCAGTAAGTGAGGTCAAAAATGAAGAATTTGCTAAAGAACATTTAGAATTTCAATGAAATTTTCCACTCATCAGAATCTGTGTGTATAATAGTCTTTCAAAGGCCTGTTCAAAAAGAACCTGGCAGAGGCTAAAGAGCATTTTAATGTGTCCTTTGATTTATTAACACTAGCTCAGATTTTAATTTGCAGGAAAGAAGTTCTCCATTAATACCCACAGTAACATTTCACATTAAACATCCTAAATGTGACCTAATCTATTTTTAAAAGAACTAATTCCCATGCATTTGTAGACTTATTCCAGGCATTACCAAGGCTCAAAACCTGGGGCCTGTTCCTGACTTGCAGCAAGGTTTCCTTGAACAGCTGCACTGTTATTCTACCTGTAGTTTTCTATAATAATATCAGTGGACAGGACTTGTTTTATGGCACTAAGGAAACAAAGGAGGATATTTTAGCATAAAGGAAATTTGCATATTTGCTGCTATAATAGCAGAGAGAACTTCACTGGAAATTGATAGCTTCTGCAAATTGTAAAGCTTGCATTGCATTTGTGCACACACACACACACACACACACAGTCTCGTTTCACTTTGCTTCCCTCAGTCTTACTGCAGGATTTCTTTGACTGATATCCCTGGAAATTTTGTCTGCTACACAGTGCTAGCTAGTGTTGTAGCACAGATGAATATCTACCTTCTTTTTCTCTGACCTAGTTGTGGAAAAGGTCCAAAAGTTATCTTTAGCCTGATTAATCTAAGTCTGATCTGCTAATATGCTGCCATGGATTAAATATATATATGTCATCTGAAATAGCTGAGGCACAGCTCAGACATCCTGCAAATGGCAGTTCTGCGGTGTGCCTGCCGTGGGTTTTGCTAAGCAGGCACTCTGCCCAGTGCTCTCTGATGAGGTTTCTGGGTCACATCTGAAGACTTCAGCAGAAAATGTGATTGTGGTTACTACTGATGGACATCTTTCCTGCAACTTAAAATTCGAGCTGATCTTAATGAATCACAAGGGAATCATTTACTAAAAAGGGAGAACTTTCACCTCTGCGTGGTGCCAGCACAAGAGCCACAACAATGCAGAAGGACACCAGAAGCCCCTTTTGCAGCTGGGGAGGGTCTCATGGTGCCTGGGGAAGAAATCCCAACCTCCCAGACACCCTGCAGGGCATAGAGGGGCTGCCTTGCAGCAGCAGACAGGTCAGGGGACATCCACACTACACTGTCAGCAATGCTTATCCTTGGAGCAGTCCAAGAAGAGGCTAGTTAACAAATGGTTCATTCTCCTCACCACAGCTTGAACAAATTGTCTTTTCAAGGTTGCCCAAGCCCGAATGTTCGCACTTCTTTTTTCAAGCTGTTGTTGGATGACCACATGACCACGCACTGGTGGCTTTTGCAACTGCCTCGTGCACATCTCACCTCTGGCACTCCCCTTAGGTGATTTTCTAGCTGCCCTCCCATTTTCACTAGCTAATCTCCCTTCAGGCTGGACAGAAGAAGCGAGCCAGGTTGTCTGTAAAATAAGAAAGTTGGAGAAAAAACCTACCTGCCAACACCAAACCATCCAGAGAGCTGCTCCCCAGCTCAGCCACACAGGCTTGCAAGGTTCCCCATGAGCTGATGAAAGGGCAAGAGGGTGCAGCTCTGTGTGTGCAAAAAAAAAGTGTAACTGGAAAGGAAAAGGGAGGGAGGTTTAGGAGATACCTCAAAAAAGACCAGAGACTTCAAGAAAGTGCTAACTTTCTTGCAGAAAGCAAAAGGAGAACTTAAAACAGACAGAAAGGGTCCTCTTGCTCATTTCAGTGATCATATGAATAAGGCAAGCAGATCTCCACCTCTCCAAGGATGTTGTCACCAATTGTTGTTTTTAATGAAAATTGCCTGGCAGATCTCCAGTATCAGCTACTCACTCAGAGGAGCTTTTCTATTATTAGGACAGTCAGCTGGGAGAATGGCCAAGGTTTATATTATCTCCATTACCAGCTAGCTTTAATGGTACTGGAGAGCATCTATGATTTTTGTAAGTATTACTGCATCCTTTGGACACTACTCCAATGTTCCTCTGTTTCAAGAAGGTCAGCACTGGCCCCACAAAAGAAAAATTAAAATTCTAGGGTGAAATACTGAAAAATCAAGGTGTGAATGACCTTAAGAGACTGCAAAATCTACTTTGGCCTCAAAGGGACTGGCTAAAGATGGAATACTGGATGTGTGTCCCCTGGAACCTCCTCTTAGTCCTGCCCTGTCTCATAGCAAACTTTTTCTCATGCACAGCATTTTCTCATTTGCATATCCCTGTGAGGAAAAGGTCAGTTTCTCTCCACAAAGACTTGCAACATCTCACTAACTTTTCCTGTTTCATGGGGGTTTGCAAAAGCAATTATTAAATTTTTAAACAACGGAGTCATTCAGCAACGAAACTGTTTGCTACAGAAAACACCACTCAGCTTTTTGGTGTTGAACATACAGGTGTTTATCCAAGCCATAGAGCACACTTGGCTGAAGAGTTCCTGAAACCCCATTGTTCCTGCTAACTCCTGTAGAACTGTTATTTTCTAAACTACTGCATCTCTGTTCCAGAGTAATGGTTTACTGGGTGATTTTTTTTTCCTCTTTTTTAATTATATGTTTCCAATTATGATCACTGGGCTTCAAGGACAAAGGATTTTTTTATTATTATACTTTTCATGCATCATTGGAGCACCTAAAGAGCTTCCAACAGATTCAGAAAATCAAGCTGCCTGTAGTGAATGAATTCTTCAAAAACAGTGATATTATTAGCTCTTCTGTGTCATTGAACAGACAACCTAAATGCTAAAACCAGAAATTTCATTAAAGATTAAAGAAATATCATTTCACGTTTCACCTGCTCCATTAATATCAAATATGAATTCTATCTTTCATGACACAACTGAAGTGCAGTGTAAGATTTCAGATATACCATTATTTAATCTCTTTCCGAGGAAGAAAAAAAAATGTTCAAAATCCTTGAAGAGCTATGTCTGAGCATGACAATATGCTTTGTCTGACCGTTTTAAGTCACTAAAGAATATCTTGGCCATGTGATTTTTCAATAGCTGCTGTTCTTCATGCACCACTTGAAATATGTTAATGGAGACATAACTTTCAGGAAATGCCAAGCACTTATTCTCTGAGCATAAGGCCTCCAGAGATTTCTCTGTTGGAATACCCAAAGAGTGAGGCACTCAAAATCATTAAGTGCTTTTGGAAATCTCAGTCTTGAATATTATGGTTAAGCTACTTTCGCCTGGAGTTTTTCCTGGTCACTTACTTTCAGCTCCATCTTTTTCTTTCTTCTCCCAAAGAGTAGCTTCTGAGCAGACTCCTGGCCTTTGCACCAGAGGCCACAACTCCTGGGGACATGGTGAGTTGTATTTTATATCTCTGCAGTAAGAAGAGGACTGTACAAGTTGCCTTAACGTGAAAAAGAAAAACTGGAAAAGATGCCTGTCAGATATTTTTCTAAGAGCAGCATCCTAGCAAAAAGGCAAGTTCAGAAGGTCATCTCATCATGTTAACATTCCCTATGTACTTTATAGCAGAAGATTAAAAAAAGACATCAAAATCTTCCCAGAAAACACATCCCCATTGTTTCTGAATGATTTTCAGCAGAGGCTTTCAGAAGACCATCAGTATTCAAGAGTAACTCTCCCACAAGCAGAATGCAGATCTCAGTTTCGTCCCCTTCCTGGAACTATGCATATATATGTATATAAATTTGTCACATCAGTTCCATTGTCCTCTAGCAGGAACAGTGGGGTACTCTGCCATGATTCTGCATGTCACCATTTTTTGCACTTTTCCTGTGTTTTAGACCCCTGCTTTTTCCAGTGGCACATACTGGTGTCGGCATAGGGCAGGCCATGGGGCTTTGCACAGGAGAGAGAATGAGCCTCCTCTGGGGAAAAAGGAAACCTCCTGGCAGCACCATCATGCTTTTGAAATGACTGAGATTTCTGCAGCAGCCCTCTGGAAAGCAACACAGCCAGGGTTCCTCAGCCAGCCTTTCCCTGCAGATATCCTTATCTGGCTATGGTAGGACTGTACAGTTTTCCAGTCCACACACCTGTGCAAGATGTTGAGTCTCCATTTTAAGGAAAGAATAGCAGTAATAAATAAAATGGAAAAAAGGGCAAAAGCATGTGTTTTTATGAAGCTACAGCCCCAGGGCAGCTTTACAGAGATTGGGTCTCTGGAGTGCTAGGGGTGGCTTTTAATCTCCACTGTGCTTTGGGAAGTGGTTGCCAGGCCGTGGCTGTGTAGGACCTGACAGGTCTCCTCCTGCTCCTCTTTTCTACCCTGGCCCTAAGCATGTGTCAGATACCACCAACATCTCCCCTTTTGCTCCAGCCTTCCCCGGGCCAGGGTAGAGGTGAGCTCATGGGGGCTCCCCCTTATTTCAGTTTTTGCTTTCCTTCACAAGGTGGGTGCACAGACAGCTCGACCACAGGCAGTGCCCCCTGCCCCCCTCCCCGAGCCTGTGCAGCCCCCAGGGGCAGGGCCAAGCTGTCCCTAAGTGCTCCCAGCTGCCTCGGACACATGGCTCGTGGTTGCTGGGGCAGTTCAGCCAGCACTGCCAAACCCACAGTGACAGGTCACTGGGCTCCTACAAACATTACTGAGATGTTTACTGCTCACGCTGAAGTGCCACATGGGCTGCAAGCTGTTTTCTCTTGGCTGAGAGCTCTGAGGGAGACAGCCCCAGCTGCCTGGTGAGCGGGGACTTCTTCCCCGGCTGCCGACCAAGCAAGGCAAGAGCACGTTTGCTTTTTGTTTGTAGAAAACTCCTGGCAGGGATGCATCAACTTTATCTCAGCTTCTCACAGAAATCTCTTTCCTCTAGGTACTACAGGAGGCAAGGATTTACAGAAGAAAAGACTCTCAAATGTACAGCCTTGAAAAAAACCCAGCCAGATCCCAGGTCCCTGACAATACAAGGAGCACAGGGATTTTCCCATAGTCAATTTTCCCAGCTGATCCTGAACAGACACCAGGATTCCTGTGGCAGCAAATGACCTCCACAACGTTTGCTCCCAGTCTAATTGTCCTGGCTGACCTTCAAATCCTTTTAGAAAGATTCCTGGTATTCTCACTGCCCTGACAAAAAGATTTCTGGGATTGGCAAAGGTCTGGTGAGCTGAGCAGACAGAGGAGAGGAAATGCAGCTGATCTTCTTCATGGTCCCAACTTACTTCTCAGCCCACTAATTGCTCAGCAGTGCAAACAAGTGGAAAACAAACAGCTCCTATTGGAGGAGGGTTCTGAGCAAACCTAAATTATTTGGAAAGAGAATCCCTTCAGAGCCCCCTGCTTTCCTGACAGAAAGCAAGCTGAAGAATTATAATGGAAGAAAAGCTTCCTCCTGTGGTTTCTACACTGAAGCTGCCATCATTCAAAAACATGAATTTGAGGTTATCCAGAAAATGTTTCACAGTCCTTCAAATAGCCTTTTAAATCTTCCTACAAACCTAACAGTATCCTTCAAGAATGTATCAGTAAAAGATTTTTATTTTATCAGTACTGAAATCTTTTAAGACTAATAAATTGAACCTTCACTATTACTATGGCAGTCATTATAGAAAACTAAATTCATATTTTGATGGTCAGAAAAGGTTACATTAAAAATTTAGGTTTAAAACTTTTTAGCCTGCTGGTCTGTCAAGATTAGGTCATAGGAAACATTATGGTTGGGAGCAACCTGGTCAAAATACCTCTCCCAAGGACCTGATGGATTCCCAGGTGTATAAAGTCTCATGGGGTTGTCTCCTTCGTGGGCAACATGAAGGATCCATTTGAATAATCCCAATTTAAAACTGCAATCCTTATTTAGGGCTTCTTCTCACATCAGGGCCTGGAACTCTGTCCCTCTGTACTTCAAAGGTTTGAGCATGGCAGAGATGCTTCCAGGAGTGTCCCTTTCCCTGAGAGCCTCCTGGGAAGACTCCCCTGCTCTGCTGTAAAAGTTAATATTGGGGTGTAGAGGAAAAGTAAAACAGCCTCTGAGGGTAATAAATAGGTATTCAGAAAGGCATAATTTGTGCATAAGGCATTCATGCATAGACATTAATTTTAGGTCAATACCTAATTGACCTCCTTTTAATTAAAAAAGCAACACCCTTGTCAGTATTTCAGTGAGATACCATTTTGAAGGAAATCCAGAAACTCCTTGATGTTTTCTTCCCTTTGGAGAATGGCTAGAGGGACAAACAGGCATTCTGAAATGCTGTTGGACTTTTCCTTTGGAGCCACTGTCAAAGGACACATTTTCATAATTGATCTAGGAGACTGAATGCTTTCCTTTACCACTTGAATCCATATAACCCTCTGTAGATCTGGCCAAATTCAACTTTTGTAATTACATTTTCCAAAGCAGAGTAAGCTTAAATCAATAATTAAACAAAAATTAGTTAGCACTTTTGATTTACTTTGCATTTTTCAATGTAGACTTACTGAAAGCTGACATAATTTATGGACTTCTCCTTCAAGCATGTACAGTCTAAATGATAATTTAAATGAACTAGAAAAAAAAGATTACTTCTATGAGTTGAATCAGTGTGTCATGAATTGGCATACTGCATTAAGCAGGGCAAGTAAAATTGGATAGAGCAGTTATACATCCTAGAGTACAAGGTGACTGCTGTGATCTCTGAACCTCAATATTTGCACCTTCAGGGGTGCTGAAGAGTAGAGCAGGTCTGGGTAACTCATTGGTCTGACTTTATTTTCTGAAAAGAAAAAACATCCTTACTTTACCCCGTGGTCTAAATCTGGGTTATTCTGAGGGACTTTATTTAAAAATCTAATACATGTTTTCTCTCCAGAGAAATAATGAGGTTTTATGGGTTAGGATGCTTTTCTGTTCACAAATGAATATTCTTCTTTTTCCTTTTTTTCCCTTCATATTCAGAGCAAGTTACTTCATAGTGGTTGTCTCCAATGAGCTTGTTAAAGCAATGGCATAGATTACTCAAATTTTCACATAGTTGTATCTTACTGAAAACAAGCACTTAGTCATGCCTGAGGAAACTAAATCACAACTAATCTGGTTATCAGTATTCACATTTGTTTTGTTATGATCATAGTCAGGGACAGTTAAATGGTATATGGCCCTCTTAAATTAGGCTGCTTCTTACCCGTGATAAAATCCGAGGTACTCACTGTAGTGCACATACGAGCTGGCTTTAATGTAGTGGACAGGTATGATAGCAATGCACTGAAACCTGTGCTCTGGTAACTTCAGGCTGTCTGAGTCATCTGAGAGCCTGGCTGCCTGGAGAACAGCACGGAGAGGTTGTTGTTGCTGTATCTGCACTGCTGCTGTTATTGTGATTGAGCTTGTACCGGTATTGAACCACTTGAACTTGCCACTGTTATTGAATTAGTGAGGTTAAGCCTGCTTGGATATGCCAGCATATAGAGAAATCACAGCTGTGGCTGCAATTTAGACATAAACTTTACAGGTTCAGGGGTAGTAATCTGTGATGATTTTTCCTCTGAATGAGTTGCACGTTGATGCCTTCTTGATCTGGTGCTGACTGCCCTTCTAGACTAATCACTCTGGGCCAGTCCATGTCCCAGGCTCTGCACACTGAGGAATTTCCATTCTTCATTTCTGTCCTTTTACCAGGCACCAACCAAATTTCAAAAAAGCCCAGTGCGAAATGATGACTGTGAAGTCCACCTGCCACAGAGGGTACCTGCATGTGTAAGGACAGGAGGGAGAAATCTTGATGAGAGTCCACTGAACAGAAATCTGCAGGTAGGAGCCAATTTCTGTGAAGAGGCTGTAGGGCTCAGTACAACCCTGTCCTGCTGAACAAGAGTATTGTTATTTGAGAGAACAGAATGAGAGGGTGAGAAAAGAGGTGGCTGGAGGCCTCTGAAAGCTGTCAGGGCTGTGACCTGGGGGATGTGAAGAAATCCTCACTAGCATGTACACCCTATGAGCTAGGATGCCAGCCACAGGGAAGACTTCAGCCCACATCTTGGACCAGCCTCCAAGTCCTGCTCTTGTATTTAGATTTCAGTTTAGAAGGTGATTTTTAAAATATGTTTAAAAGAAAGTAATTGGAGACTGTTGTATAACATGCATTTTGGATTGAAGAGAATCTAAGTGCTGATATTTTCTAATTTCAGAGTGATTGAATTATCACTCTTAAAACAATTTCTTAATATAGTTAGCGAATATAATTAGATCACAGAGGCTGGCTTAAAACATCATCACAACTGCATCACAAGTGGAGATGTTCAGCATAATAGCCCCTCATTTCATATCTCTCTATGCATCAGCCTGGCGTGCTTTAATTCAGATTCCCCCTGTTATACCCACTGTTGATCCAATCACTTTTCTGAGAGGTAGCTCTGACATTCTGACAGCAAAAGTAGCAATGTTAATATCTTATCGTTGTCAACAACAGGGAAATGTCACAAGAAAGAGATGAAGGGTGCAAGACAAAATGCAGTCAGGGTAAGAGGAAAGGTAGAAACAAGAATCTTTTTGCTCCCACTTATTGTGTGCTATACTTGGCTAAGCAGGTGGGATAGGGAAAAAATTCAAAAAAGCCTGGAGTCAAAACATCTAGAAGTCAGGAGTGGAATGAAAACCACCTTCTCCCACCAAGACACATTTGATCCTGACATGCATGAAGCAATCAAGGCTATGGTTCCCATGGCTGATTGGCTCTATCACTGCATCTGCTACAACTGAGGTGGATATTTTTGGCAAGCACCATCTGTGTTGAAGGCTCCTGTCACTAGCAGCTGGATGCATTACACATAAGACATAGACTAACCAGAGCCTGAGCAGGTACCAGTCCAAATACCATCAGACTCCCATTCACCTTCCTGCCAATTGAGTACAAGTTCCTTTATAGAGGATGCTTCTATGAGGTGTTAAGTCTTCTCACACCCCTCTGCAATCTGTATGTGAGCAAGTAGATAAGTGATTCTGCAGGACCTGAGTCACACTAGAAGAAACTTCCCTAGCTCACCTACTAGATCTTTTTGATGCAGTAGCTTGGTGTCCTAAGAAAACAATGCTTTTGAGCTCCCTGGCTAACTGCAATCAAATGTGGTGGTAAGGTCCATGTTTAAAATACTGCAAAAGATATGTGAAAACTAAGATCTCAAGGGAAAAAACTAATTCCTTCATCTCCCTGATGAAGAGTTAGGCAGATTTCAGGTATGACACATACTTGTAACAATTGCTTGCTGTGCAACAGGCATGCATCTTGCCCTCAGACAGAGTTGTCACAAGGGACAGAGAAGGAAACTGAAATTACTGTAAAGCAGGGAAGATTTATGAGTATAAGGTTTTATTTTACCTCGCCAGTAGAATAACTGATTTTTCCTTTCACAGAGTACTGAAGAGTCCTACCAATGAAACCAAATGAAGACTAAATAGTGAAAAAAGAGTCCATCTCAATGCCTGTTCAACAAAGAGACAATCACTGTAAGTAAGCCTGTGTTGTTCTCCCTAAGCCTTTGACCACCTGCAATGCCAGGAAAAGAGGCAGTCAGTGCTGATAGCCTCCTGGATTTAAGACTTTGACAGAAAATTAAAAGGCTCCTGGAGAGGGCTGTCGATAGCTCACTAGTGCAGGCAGCAACCCCACTGTATGGACAAGAAGGACCTGTGATATCCCAAATCAGCTTTTCTCTGGTACCAGCAAGAGAGCTGCTTTTAAACAGGTTTAAATCCGGCGCCTTAGGCATTCACAAGTCTTCCTCTTCCCAGATGAACTAGATCAAGATGCAGAAAACACAAAGAAGCAAAGTGAAGAAGAGTGACATTACGGAGAGGGACACTACATGGAGATGTTGCATTATGTTCAAACCATGCATTATTTACCCAATGTGTTTATACTTAATGATTTATTTCAAAGAAAGGGAAACAATTTCGGGAATGAGAATACTCAGCTGGCACCCGTAAACAGCCTTAAGTCTACCCTGCAGTGACACCTTGAGGGGAAAACATTAAAAATAAATAGCCAGAATGAGCATTTCAAATCAATGCTAAAGAAACAGGAAGCACAAGAACACCTGGACAGAGAGCTGCCTGGTCTCCTGGAGCAGCTCATGACAATGTGGAGTTTTATGGCACCACTCCTGACAAAACAGCTTTCTGTTAAGCTGTACTCTCTCTCAACTTCTCCTGTACCCATCCAAAATTTCTACAGTCTCTCTTGCCTTTCTCTTTTTCTTCTTCTCCAGAGGAGACACAATTATCTCATGGTTTTCAGAAAGTGTTTTGGATCAACATTTGGTTTTGACATTATTTCTGCACCTAAAAATGATCTTACACAAAAAAACTGTTGGTTTTTTTTTTTTTTTTTCAGAAGAAGACATCTCTTATTCCTTGTGTCATAGAATAAATAGCTTAGCCTCCTGGAGAGCAATGAAAAGCCCCAGGGTGACCTGGAGGTGGCTTCCCCGTGGGAGCCTGGTCTGGCCTGGCAGATTTGGCTGTGGGGTCAGCCTGGTGGTTACACCCATTTGGGGGTTCGTTTGTTCTGGACCCTCTCCTACTCACCAGTCTTTTCTTTTTGTTGCACACTCAAGACTGGTCATAAATACAAGCCCTTACAGAAGTTTCTGTAGATATGACCCAAGAATGGAACCAGAGATGTGCTCCTGGAAAAGGCCCCCACTTAGGGCTGTGTGGCCTCACCTCTGCTGAGTGCTGAGGCAAATGCTTTGGGAAATGTCCCCTGTTTTAGCAAACTACAGTCACCAGCCATCTCGGGTGTCTGAGGGATTGTTGCTTGTGAGGAAAAGCAGCTGCAAATGATCACTGCTCTTTCCAAAGGGCATTCATATGGAAATGAGTAATGGTATAAGACATCCATATGTGCCAGCCGCACCTCTGTGCTGTGTGGTCAAATAGCAGTCAGCCCTCAAAATGCTTTGTAACACCTCCAGTGGGGCTTTGGTCCAGTGAAGTTCAGCCAGGGCAAGTACAGGGTTCTGCACCTGAGGAGGAGTAACCCCAGGCACCAGCACAGGCTGGGGGCCAACCTGCTGGAAAGCAGCTCTGCAGAGAAGGACCTGGGAGTCTTGGTGGACAAGAAGCTGTCCATGAGCCAGCAGTGTGTCCTTGTGGCCAAGAAAAGCAATGGAATTCTGGGATGCATCAGGAAGAGCATTGCAGCAGGTCACAGGAGCTGATCCTGCCCCTCAGCCCCGGTGAGAATCACCTGGAGTGCTGTGTCCAGTTCTGGGCTCCTCAGCACAGACACAGAGCTCCTGGAGTGGGTTCAGTGGAGGGCAACAAAGATAATTAAAGGACTGGAGCATCTCTCTTTCAAGAATAGGCTGAGGCAGCTGTGCCTGTTTAGGCTCTGCAAGAGATGACTGAGAGGGGACTTTGGTGGTGTCGAGCAATAGGACAAGAGGCAATGGGCAGAAACTAATGCACAGGAACTTCCACCTGAACATGAGCAAGAACTTTTTAATGTGCAGGTGACTGAGTGCTGGAACAGGCTGCCTGGAGTGGGTGTGGAGTCTCCCTCACTGGAGATGTTCAAGAACCTTCTGGTTTCAATCCTCTGCCATGTGCTCTGGGATGACCCTGCTTGACCAGGGAGGAGCCACTGTGGTCCCTTCCAACCTGACCCATTCTGTGACTCTGTTTCAGAGGCCAGGTGACATGGCAGGGTTTGTGTAGCTTGCAGGCTTCGAGTTTTGTGAGTAGAGACCATTGGTTTGAGTTCAGCTTGGGGGAATGGGGAGAGGGAGTGCTGTTGCAATGCTGCTGCCATGCACAAAGCCAGAGATAACACTGTGTGCTTTTGCTAGGCAAATAAAGGGCACAGGCACAAAACATTTGTACATTGGTTGTTACGTGCTCTGGCATACTAATATGAATTAATTTTAATTTCTAATCAGCATGTTTAATTTGTAATGCCTTAAAAAATGCAATTGATGTCATTTGGGAAGGGCACATACTAAGAAAATGAGAGGCTTTGAGTACAAAATTCATTTTAACCCTGCCTGTGGAGCTGCTCCTAACTTTCATAATTAAACTATCTTAACTTATCTTAACTGTAAAAAAAAAATCTTAAAATAAAATTTAAGTGAAGGTTTGTGAGTTCAGTCAAATGGCATAGTCAGCACAGTTTACTGCTGCACACATGAAATTCTGCAAATTAAATTATATTCAAGACAGATGGTGTCACCACAGCAGTCATATGTGTCTTGTATGTGCTGGCACTGGGGAAATGGGAAATATTTTTTCTAGTCATTGCAAGATTAGTCTCAATTGCCTTGAAATGAAGCTACCAACAATATCATCTACAACAAAAATGTCAATCTCTTCTTTGTTTGCCTTCACAAACTGCAGCAAGTGTCTCTGTAAGGAGTTAATCAATAATTATAGACCATTATGGAATTCAGCAGGTCAACATGTTGCTGACAGCCCCCTCTAGGAAATCCCACAGGTGTGGAACAAGAACATCAGGCACTGTTCCTGCCTTTCCCATGCCAGTATCCTTCAGTGGTCAGGAAATCATGCCCTGGAGAAAATGCAAGTAGGGTATTTGATCTCATCCCAAAATACCCATTGCTTGGCACCAGTGATGCACAAGCTCCATCAGAGGCATCTCATGTAGAGCCAGGTTTATTAACTGTGAACATGGCTAGATTGTTTCTAAGAGTGCATTTGGAAACAGAAATGCCATTCCAGCTTGGTGAAACGCCTGGACCAAGCCTACCAAACCCAAGCTCACCACCCACAGAGCCAGCCAGGGGCTGCTGGCACACTGCCCCTGCAGCTGAGCAAAGCACCACAAGCACAGCTCACCCCTACCCAGCCTGCCTGGGAGGAAGCAAGTTTATTAAACCTGGGCAGATGTATATACTTGGATGGAAATCAGTGGTACAAAACTTGGTGTAGGATAGAGGAGGGGCAGGTGACATTTCTTTACAAACATCTATGAGAAAGTCAAAGTTACCTGTTCACAGCCATTCCCTAATACACTTTATTCACACATTCTCTCATTCCACACATGTACAAGCAACAAGATGTCTGACTTGGACCAATTGTGTGTGTCACCCAGGACAAAGAACACAAGCTGCCACACAAGCTGCCACGTCCTCCATTTGTCCCTGGAGTTCTTCTTGAGGGCCACACAAGATCCCATTTTGGACAGATTTTATATCTGCTAGGAACTATCATCTCTTATGGGGCAGTCTCTAGTATGAGCATTATTAATTTCAGGTCTTTAATCCTTAGGCCAGGTTGCTGGTCATTGAGTCTTTTTTCTTGTTTGGAAAGCTTTCCTTGTGGGCTAATGGGAAACAGCACATATACAATGTTATATGGGATCTGTTGCCATGTTGGTGGCACTCTCCTGATGTTGGGGTGCAGGGTCTGTTGGGGAGTCAGCTGGGTTGGGGTCTTTCAAAGTGCAGGTCTTCTGGGCTTGGTACAACCACCCTTGTCTCCATTTTACTGCTGGAAAGTGTGTTTTTGGAGGGGAGCATCTGTGCATTTAACCCTTTGTTCTGCCAGTTCTTCTGGTGCTCAGTCATACTTTATTCCTACTAATCTTCATGTTTCTATTACAAATCTCCCCATCCTTTGGGGTCTCTGAGGCCAGGCAGACTCCCTACCTGAGGTGAGGCACAATGCAAGCACAGAGGTGACTGCTGCAGCTCTATACCTGGCTCCCATTTTGCCTAAATTATCCAGGAAACATGATCTGCTGGCAATGTCAGCAGGTGATCTGCCCAGGCCTGTGCAAGCTCTTTGACAGCTGACGTGGAGAAACACTTTGTATTGAAAGACATTTGAAGATGCACACAGGTATTTGGAGCTTGCTGAGCCTTAGTAATGGGGGTCTCTGCAGAGCAGCCTCCTTGCTCCCTCTGCATGGTGCAGCCCCCATGGCTGAGCAGAGACAGCTGGGCTGTTTCCCAAGCACCTCCCTCACCCCTGGAAGCAGCTGGCCCTGGGAACCTCACATCTACACCTGATCCTGCACACTCACATGACCAAATGCACATGGCCATGGTGGGCCCTTTGCGTTCATTTGAATGGCTTGCCTGGGGTCAGCTCTCAGTGACTCACTTGGATAAGCACCAGTGAAATTCCTCACCTTGAGAAAGAGGGTGGAATGATAGCCAGAACATGCTTTGGTTTAGTTTGGTTTGAAGAAAGGAAGGCTATGATTCTCTATTGCCCTGTATTTCTGTCCAATTGGCTTTTATGCACTGCATGGTACCCTATAAGCACCATAAAGCTTTAACATCTGTGGTGCCTTCAGCACTGCAACACAGCCTTACAAACTGAAAATTGCCATTGCACGACTCAGATTTGTGTTATTTCCTGAATGGAGCTCCAGTCTTCAGAAACTATCATTTACAGTTTTCTTTTGAGTAAAGACTACAGGGCAGGCCTTTTAAAATGGGGAGAAAATAGCTTTGAATTGAACAAATTGCAACAAATAGTGGCTAGTTGTATGTATGCCAGTCTGTGCCACAGGGAAGGTGGATATTACAAATGCTCTGGGATTCCTCTTCATCCTTTTATAGTAGCTTTTTCTCCACCACTGCATCCTCTCCAGTAATGGTGTTAAATAATGCATATGTAATTTTGGTGTTTTATGCTGTGTTTTGCTTCTAACGCTGGACTGAAACTGTGTTTCCCTCCCTACCCTGAAATTCAGTTGTGGATGTAGAAATTCCACCATTTGTTGCTGCAGCAGGTGAGGAATTAGAAAATATTGTTTGGAGCACACACCACTTTTTCATTGGCCTCTCTTGACTGAATCAGATGGTCAGACACTCTCATGCCATCTGTAGCAAGCCCTGCAGGTGGATGTGCCATGCCAAGAGATTTTGTTTGACAGCCTTTATTCATCAGATGGTTTTGCAGGCAGCTCATTACAGAATGATGAACCTGCCTGTTTCTGGTTAATTATCAACTTCACAGTCCGTCGGGTGAGATTGGCTCTCTTGTAAGTGACTACTGATTCCTGTAAAAAGGATTTTTTTCTCTTTTTACTGCACCATTTAAAAGTAAACCAGCATTTCAGAAGCTTTAATCATAATTGTCTTTTAGTCTTCTATAGAGACATCTCCAGTAAGGGAAAAAACAAAAAGAAACAAAATTTGCCAAAAAATTGCCAAAAAATACATATACAGTGTACTGGCCAACTTCATCTTTGATAAGTCCTTTGTTTCTGCTCTAAGCACATTCACACAATCAGGATGAAAAGCCAAATGCTCTCTTCTTATAACTTCATAAACATCAGAGAAGTTGCACAGAGAAGAGTTTGGCCAGAGTGAGCTATAAATATTTTTTCTCTCTTTTCTATGTGATTAATGATATAAATATAAAACTTAGTTTGAAAGCATCATGTATATCTCTTTTAAATTGTCCTGTTTATTTGACGAGTTTACACCTTTTCTTCTATTGCTGGAGAGCATCACTGCATTCTGGGTACCAGTTTATTTTGAGAAGCTGTTTGGTTTGTTTACAATCTTTATCATTCAGAACTCAAAAACATACAAAGGTGGGTGAATAATTCCTTTTTTAACAACCTCCTGTGGGTCAATGCAAGAGAAATGAGTGCAGAGCAACAGGAAATTGCATCAGGAGCTGTGGTGCTTTGAGAGAGACCAAGCAAAGAGTCAGATGCTACCAGATACAGTTCTCAAAAGCACTTCTCACACCAAGAGAGGATCAGGGATGGTGTTTTGCGCCTGGAGAAATACTGGATTTGTTGGCATCACAGCAGTCACTCTGTATGTTCATTAAATTTGTATTCCAGGCTGGGTAAGGGCAAGCTATCAGGTTGTGACTAGTGTAACATCACAGAAAGCTGTGTAAGGCAGGAAAAATTGCATCACTCATTGCACGACACTTGATGCAATGGGGTGCCCGATGCTGCTGCCCTGTCTCAGCAGCAGGGCTGTGACCCCATGCTGGCAGATCTGGAAGGTGCCAGGGCAGAGTTCTGCCGCTGTCCCTGCTCCCCACAGCGCCTTTCCCCGGGGCACAGCAAAGACGCCTGCCTGCTCTCCGGGGGTCACAGCCTCTGTCCCCACCCTGCGGGGCACACCCGGCCAGGCAGGCGGCTCCGAGCCCTGGGTTGCACAGTCCCTCCTCTCTCGGGGCTGACGGTCACACCCTCAGCGGGAACCGGTCTCGACGGGAGGTTTGGCTCCCTGCAAGAGCGTCCAGCACAAATACTGCTCCCCATGAATGCAGGGGAACCCACAGGGCCGAGCCCCGGAGGAAATGCTCCTAGCAGGTATCGAAGTGGGCAAAATTCGGTTAGAAAAATGCAGGTTTGAGAGTGCAGGAGCCTGCAAGGGGACTCCTGGTGTGAAATAGTAACAGGCCAAATAAAGCATTTTCTCTTAACAAAATGGGTTCTGTCTTCACAAAATATCTCCAAACAGAATGACACAACAGTGGAGAGACACAAATACAGTTAAGGAATATACAAATGAAAAAACTATGTTCTTCCATAACAGAATTCTGGGTGGATTTTCAGAAATGGCAAAATGTCACCTATGTAGGAGGCAAAACAAATGTCCCATATTATTCAGCTGGTTCTCCATTCTGTCTATTGCAGCACATCAAGAGGCATCTTGGGAAATGCCTTTACATGCTATGTATAAAAACTATGGTTAAAATGCACTGAGAAGCATTTGCTTTGGGAAAATGCAAACAAGAACATTAAAGGATGTTTCACAACTGTACAGGGTTCTAATGAGGAGCTAAGAAATTGATTTAGTCACATTAAGTGTTGATTTTATAACAGAGTTCTCTAATCACAAAGATAAATTATCTGTCTTTAAAAATTATCCCAGCAGCCAGTTTGTTGCATGCAATGCAGCAGTGTAAGGGATCAAGTGCAATTCCTGCTGTAATCACTGGGTGGCATTTGGATGTGTTGGAAGAGTTCAGCTTTGGATGGTAAATGAAATGGAATATTGCATTTTGTACCGAGTAATGAAATGTAAGCAGCAGATAAATGACAGAAATAAGAATGCGGGTGAATGCTAGATACAGATTAATAAAAAATCTAGAATAAATATACATATGTCATTAAAACACTTTAAGATTACTGGTAAGGTACTTGATGATAAGCAGTGTTATTAAGGCTAATCTCAGGATAAGCTTGTTATTGAGAGAATAGTGACTGTTAGTCATATGGCTGTCATCCCACTGGTCAGGTGGCATCCAGGTACATTGCTCATTTTGCCCTTAGGCTCACATAAACCATGGAAAAGCAAACAACCACTGGGCTCCCATGATGACCCCAGGCAGCCCTGGGTGCACCAGGGTGGCCCCACACAGACACAGTTGCAGAGGCCACATCAGTCTGAGATGCTGTTCCTGTACAGGTCAGACTCCCATCCTTCCTTCCTTCCTTCCCCACTCCCTCCCTCCCTCATCTTGGTCAGTCCTCACCAGACTCCAAGGGCTGTAAAAATGCAGCTGCCTCACCAAACACAGCCAGGTCACAGTGAAACAGGCCCTACCAGTTAGGAAACAACTGGGCAGCAAGTTCCCCTCTTCTCTTCTGTGGTACAAACCACTGCTTCATACTGACAGAGGTGTAAGTGCTGCTGAGACCTTGTGGTCTGTGAGAATATGAATACAGTGCATAATGAGGTGCCCTTTGGTTCCAGCAAAGGATTAGAAAGAAAGAGAACAAGTTTTGTTTGTCATTTGAAGGACAAATCAAGGAAGAAAAAAATCTTCTAGAAAGAAAAGCTATGCTTTGTCCGCTCTTTGAAAAGAATAAAAACTAATACAAACTGCCTCCTTCACTTTGCTTCTAGAATTACTTCTAGGCAGAAGGGAAGGGGGCTGAGAATTTTTTCTGTTTTAACTTCAGGTCTGGCACTTCTTACAGGAAAAAACAAGCAAACTTTATATTATTGTGAAATTGTAGAGGAAAAAGATTGGGCAAATACGATGCTATGAAGGAATTAAACATTTTTTTCTAAACACTGATCCACCCTGCCTCATCTCTAAAATGGAAACATAGGATTTTGTACTGAACAGCAAAGTACTAGCAAAGACTTAAAAATACATCGCTTCCATCAGTATTCCCCTATCAGTCATCTGTAGATATATGACTGTTGAGATGTCCCTTTCCCTAATATTTGCAAAAAAATTGTAGTGCTGGATGTAAGACATTGTGTGTTTATTGACCTGAACAAATATGCTTTGAGAGAACAGCCCCTCAGTTTTCATCAGAAATGCTACTGCCATAATGCACACGTATAAAGGAGCCTGTTTTATACCCAAGGAGGGGGTTGTTTTTCAGAAAAAAGTGGCCACAAGTCTTTTATTGAGCCTTTTATTTCCTTTGCCTTCATCATCATCATCACCCCTTTTCCAACACATGCAGTCAGGGCCATGAACACCAACTGTTCAGTTAATGAAGTTAGGGAATTATGATGATTTGCTACCTACAGCTTTCCCTCCCTTGTACTGGACTCTTTCTCTGGTGAAAAGCAAGAATTGAAACAGGAGGTCCATCTAAAGGTGAGACATTTGCATGAGACTAATGCAGTAACCTACTCACTGCAAACTATTCCTGTTGCATCCTAATCACCACACCAACATGGTCAATCTCCTGGCATGATGTCAAAATTCTCCCTTCCTGACATGTTTGCTCTTCAATCTGCTACCTGCATCCACCCCCTGGCAGCTGAGTGCTTCAGAAATGGATCCATCAACTGCTGCTGGGAACAGAAAGTCAGCCAGCAGCACTCCCTGTTCAAACTGGAAATGGAGATGTTTATTTTTCAGCATGGCAAAGTTACATCTAAGCACCCACCTCATCAATAATTTTTTTTTGCTTCAGGTCTGAATCACAAAGTCTCTGGGTCATTCCCAGCCTGGCAGCAGCTGGAAAGATGGGGGTGTCCATGCCTGTCCTGGTCCAATGTGTGTCCTGGTCCTCTGTGTGCAAACAGATGAATCAATGCATAGTTTCACCCTGGGCTGCTTCTAAAGGTGCTCCCAAACTGGGATCTGCTCCTTTATTTGGTAAACTTTTTTTGGTAGCTATCACTGTAGGCAAGAAACTGAGACTGATGGAGAAAAACAAGGATTTTTATGAATTAGATTGTGTTGAGGGGTAAAACAATCAAAATAACTCACAGCACAAGCCTGATACTCTGTTACGAAGCTCGAGGCACTTCCACAGATATAAATAAATCAGCAGTGTTTACCCTGCCACCATCACTTGAGCAGTACGTGGAGCTATTTATACATGCAGGCATGCTATTTCTGCTGCCACATCCCCTGGAGCATTACCACCGGCTGAGATGTGCCACTGCAGCTGCAGCCTGAGCCACCCCCCTGAGCTGGGGACACGCTGGGGGGCACAGAGCATCCCTGGGGCCACCGAGGGCAAACCCACAGGGAGACTCTCCCAGAGAGCAGAGAATGCTTTGAAAAGGTTTCCTTATAAATTCTCTGTGCAGTTTTAAGAAAGACATTCACTGCACATAGACACAAGCAACCCCACGGCATCATCTCCCACTTTATGTATTCTCAAAGGCCAGCTGCAGACAGATGTGCTTTCACTGACTGGCATCTTAGTCCACCAATGATTATTAGTCAGCAGACATTTTGTAGGCTAAAAGTAAGGAAATGCCAAAGGGGGATTTAAATACAGTTTTTTCCTCCAGAGAGTATTTGAAGGGCTGTATTTTGCAAATTTTGAATAATATATTGAAATCACCTCTGCTTTTGGAAACAATATTTCATTTTTCAGATATCAAATGGACTTCATTATTCTTTCTTTAGTGAAACAATCTTGTTTTTAAAACAATACAAATTCAACTCTTTTTTTTCTTTCAAAAAAAAACCGATTTTGCAAATGTTTTTGCAATGGCAGGATCTTAGAAATGGAGAAGCTCAACACAGTTTACTGAGGTAAGATTTGCTCTGACTCAGAATAGATTGGAAAGAGATCCCAGCACAAAGGTGAGGTAAATCAATGCACATCACCTGAAATAAAAATAAGTATTCTAAAATGATAAGGGAAGAGTAAACCCTGTTTAAATGTAAAAGAAACTACCAAGGAATTTAATTTTATTTTTTTAGTAAGTAATCTAAGGTAACAATGTTGTTTAGAACTGGCAGATGCCTTTGAAGCATTTTATCAGGATCAGCTATCTTGTAGAGACTTCTTAAGCTAAATAAGAGATTCTGTACTAACATCACTATCTGCACAAGACCACAGATAAAGTTTATAAAGAATGCCTCAAAGCAAGGAAGCTGATTCCCAAATTGCAGTCTCACAAATCATCAAAATCACCTCAGAGCACCCTACAGCTAGCCTGCTGGTGGCCTAATTCTTCTGTTCTTCATCTTTCAGACTCACAAGATAGCTTATGTAGCTTAACTACATTCATCATTCCAGTCTCACTTTTTCACTTAATAGCACCTGACACAATGATATTGGTGATTTTTGAGTAGAAGGGTAATGGACAAAGAACTCCTTATATTTTAGTTGGCATACTCAAAATAATTTGGCAATTCCTTCTGGAGATGTTTATTTGAATGTCTGTAAGCACTATTTAGCTTTCAAGTTACTTGTTGTGTCTCTAAAATTTTATGATAGAAGCTGGAAATATGAACTCCTAAGTGTGTCTTTATTCCTTTGTTATTATATTAAAAGAACTTGAACCTGGAATGGAAAAAGACCCCATACAGTATTTCTACTATAACATGAAGAAGAAATGGTGTTTCATTGCTCTGAAATGAAATCTAACTTTAATGAATTCTCATGGTTCAAAACTGAAATCTGGTTTTGGTTTCTAGCACACCTTTGGCATTCAAAGCACATGTATTTTAGTATTTGTTCATTCAATCCTCAAAATGTGCAGTTTGCCCTGAAGATATACAGCCTGAAATATCATTATCAATGAGTACAACAAGCTGTATGGTGTTACCTTGTTGAATATGGGCACATTATTGGCCAGCTTTACTGCAAACAATTTCAAATAAAATTGAAGCATCACATCTGTTGCCAATGTAAATATAAAACAAATTGGAATAGAGACTCAAATAAACAGTGCCTAACTGCAAAATAAATGCAAGCCTGAATTTATTGCTCTGTTTAGCATTTATTAGCTTTCTACATTTACCACTTCAGAAACAAAGCCAAGTCATACTTACTAAAAGATTACACTAATGGTTGACAAAAGCCTGGGCAAAGGAGTAGAATACTTGTGAATCTGGGTCTGTGAAACCCACTGACACCCCCTGCTAAGACAAAAAGCAGGTTCTGAATCATGACAGGGATGTGCAAACCTTGGAAGCTCTCAGGAAGCCTCACCACTTGGATGAGGTCAAGGTTTAAGCTAAAGAGTGTAAGAGTTCTAAAAGTGAGTTCAGGATGGGGGAAGGGGAGGCAGTGGAGAACAGGAGGCATTGCATTGGATTCCAAGAGGTTTAAAAATTGACATGCAGAGGGAAAGGGCACTTAGAGCTGTACAGAGATGAACCAACACCTCCCAGTCACACGGAAACAAAACGGTGACAAGTCAAAGATTCTGCGATTTTTAGAAGCTAAAATTCTAATTTTTAAGGTGTACAGCTGCAATGCTATACATGGAGGTCCATGGGGTGGGTTGAAAAACCCATGTTAGGAAGGAATGAGAACCAGCAGTAGGCAAGATGATGGCTCATGAAGGCACACAGCAGTGAGAGAAGGGAGTTCTCCACAGATGAGCTGTATCACTGGCTAGACTCACATGTGTATGAGCTGGCTAATATGCAACAAATTCTTAATAACTTCAGGGGAAAAAAAGAAAAAAGCACTTCAGATTGTGTTAAGAGAATCATTACTATGGCCTCGGGCTATCCACAGTCACTTAAATCATTCAAATCCTGGAACATTCATTCTGTTAATGTGTTACTGTTTTAGACATGCTACTAATTTACAGAAGGTTAATGTGGATTGTTGCAGAATTCAATTCACTCCAAGTGTTTTCGACAGCCAGTAAAAAAGAATACTTTTTGTAGAAGAAATTGATTTCAAAATGACATTGCTCCTCTATTCTTTATCCTCTTTTAGATTATAACATGTCAATTTATCAGGAAAATACACCAATTTGCACAAATTCCTACTTCTTTCATGGGAAAATAGAGGAGGGCTTTATTCTTCCCCCAAGCCTTTCCATAATTTTTTCTAAGACTATACGCTTTATGTTATTTCACTTGATTACTTTGTTGTAATTTCACAAGACAATATATTCATCTTTTGGGAAAATGCAACAACCAGAGATCATTTATTCACCCCATTTGATTATTTCTGGCAAGTCTATTTCATTATCCAAGTCCTACAAAATATAGGGAAAAGTTTTAAAATTAGCTATTTCTTTCTGAAATACACTCCAGTACTAAAGTATCATGCATTTTACATGCTGGGTCACACACCATCTTTCTATATGCATTCAGAGCACATTTTGAAAAATTGAGCTACTTTGAAATGAACAAAACTGGTATATTCTTTCCAGAAAATTACTAAAAGCTGATCTGTAGCTAAAAAAAAATCACATTTTTTGACAAGGTAGTGTGTACTATTAAGGTACCTTGCATTGGAATAGTTCACTTACTGCAAAAGTAAATGAGCAAATAAGACAGTACCTTAGGAACATGTTTCTTTTTCATTTCTGCATTTACACAAGCACTCCTCTGTCCAAGTGACTGCTAAATTAGGGAGTGAAGTGGAATTATAAAATTCTTGAGTGTTTTAGCAAAACTATCACAACAGAAACACCCTTTCTGAGTAACTAAATAGAAATCATGTACTTTGAGAACAGGGACATCATTAGGGAAATCAATCCCAGTGAAGCCATCAGCATTAGGTGATCAGCTATTATTCCCCACTGGAATGTGTAATTTCAGCTCTGCTCCTGTTGAGGTCACAATTGCTGTTCTCCATAGGGTGGTGGTTGTATTTTCCTTCCTGTCATTAATTCACAGACAGCCTTTGGATGGGACAGTTGTTGAAAAGCCCATCCTATGTACAACATGACAGCTATATTTACTCTCCAGCTTGGGAAGAATTCATAATCTAATGAATGTGTTCACAAATGAGAATTAATTCTCACAGACACTGCACATTCTAAGAAAGGTCATGGGATCTTCAAATCCAAGGTGCTCTCCTGGACTCTTTTACCCTATGCTGACAAACAAACAAAAGCTGTCAAACAGGGAAGATTGCTGAACTGGCATGACAGTCTTGTATTATTTCTCCTTACAGGTGTGTTGAAAAATACATGCAACTCCAATGTAGCATAATTTTCTTTGCTTTCTCTGATGTAACTATCTCATGTAGCTGATTTGGGGTGATTAAAGCAGCTGGTGTATTACCTGCTTTCAAACACATCTGGATGATTTGATAATTAAGAGATTTCATACTACTTCGAAAAAAAGAAAGGAGATTCTGATAAAATCCCCAAAAATTCACTCCTTTCTGGAAGTTTGTTTGTTAACAACTCATACCCAAACATAGTTTAAAAATTCTAGTAGTATACTAACCCGTCCAATGAGTCCTGAATTTTCCTAAGTGAGGTTGAGAAGAGGCAAAATTAAAACAAAAACTTAAAATGTTGTAGGCAGCATTAAAACATATTACCAATAAGTAAAGTAGAAGTGTGAATGGGACTTAGCTGCAGAAATTGTATAAAACAAACAACCCTGTGCAGATTATCAGCATACACAGTAATGAAAAGCTGATAGAAAGCCGAGGCCAGGGTCGTGGAGAGAAAATCCTTTTTTCTGTGTTGCACAATTACTTGCAGCACTTGAAAATTTCATCCAGTTTGTTCATGACTTTTAGGTGTAGATTCTATGATTCAACAGTTTAGAAAACAACATATACCTGTTTCCTACAGAACAAAGCACAGCAAAGTTGGAGGTTTTTTTTGCATTTTTGAAATGATTGTGGTTTTGGTTTTCAGTATTTGATCTCTTAGGCGAGGGGAAGAGAGAAGCATGAAAATACACAGTCAGTAGAGCCTGTGCAGAGGGAATAGTACAGACTTGACAGAAACAGCAGACTCCCACCAGCCATGAATTTTGGAAGTTTTTGGCAGCTTCTGCGTTTCCCCTCATGCTTGAGAACATTTCAAAGGCAGGATTACAAAAGAAGACATCACATGCTCGGTTCGAAGCTGTAGCTGGGGCTCCGGAGAGAGGGAAGGGGCAGGTACAGAGGCAGCGCTCGGTGTTTTGAAGGACTCGCTTCAAAGCCTTCCCTTTGCAGCTCAGCGCGCAGGTGAGGATCACAGCCCGGCACAGGAGGCACCGCCTCCCCGTTTAGACAATAAGGAGGGGGATTAGTTCACCTGAGACTGCTTTACCAACCTGTGCCTCTGACCTAAATACCACAGCTAAGCACCAGGGTTTTGTGAATGTAGGACTTGAGGCAGGAGCTGGGCAGCCTTTGCTCTGACCAAGTGCTTTGCAAACATGCAGCTGCTGTCTTGCACCTATGAATTTTGAATTTCTCAATATATTCACGGGCTATGGTTGCCACATACCACAAAACTGAGGTCACAGAAAAGACCAAAGTAGTATCACCTCCTTAAAGCAATAATTAGCATGACTAAACAGCTGCATTAAACCTCCTACTCTTCTGCTTTTCTCCTGGGATGATTTTCTTGGCTAGAAACTGATATTCACTTCGTCCTTACCCAATGGCATGCCTAGAGTGCAGAAAAGGAAGTACTGAAAAAAACCACAACCAAACCCAAAAATAAACGAGATTTGGCAACAAAGAAATATTCTAACCCATGCCTTTACAACTACTTGAGATTTAAATCCTTGCATTGATTTTTAATTTAATTACTTTCCACTGTTTAAAATTTCATTTCTCCCAGGGAAGTAGAGAAGGGAGAAGAAAACTACCACTGTTTGAATACTCCTTTTGTTAAGCCTATCATCTTTGTTAATAGCCTCTAATGAATAACTCACTCAAGGATAAACATGCTACCACTATTATTTTGTCAGCAGAGTCAGTATGACTCAGAAGAAAGCAGTCATATGACTGTCACAGTTCCCAAATTGTAAAAAGACATGGGAAAACAAAAATTAGCTGCTGAGAGAGAAGGCTTGACTTCCACTACTATGAAACTGAGCAGCCTGTGGCTGATTTGAAATACATACACACACGAACTATAAAAGGAAGTATTACTCTCCGACAGAAACCACTCTAGAGCAGACAGGTTTCTTTTCCCTGAGAGGCCTTAGAATGACAGAGAAAAATCACTGTATATTAATCTATTTATTACACCAACTTGGCCAGAAAAAACAGAGTTCTTTGTCACACAATCCCTCTTCTTGGGGTCTTAAATCATATTGACTTTGAAAGTGGATGCAAAAGTGCATCCAGGCATGACAGCTCATACTGCCTGTGTCAGATTTCCCTTTTGCATCCCAGTCTTTTAAAAAATGTAATAAAAGAGTCATTGCAAAGTAAATATCTGCACACAGAACACTGCCATGGCCAGAACACTGGAACCATTGCTGCAGATACCTGTCAGAAATCACCAACACCTGCCGGTTTCCAGAAATTAGGACTATTGGGGTCAAGACAAGTTGATTCTGGGCATAATTTTACTGCCTTATCAAAGGCCCCTTTGTGTGAGTTTATGTGACAGGGTTCTCCAGCTCTGGAGGGAGGAATGTTTACCAGCAAGAAGCAGGCTGAGGAGATTATTACATGCTAAGAAGCAGCATGTGAAAGTCTCCCAGGACTGGTAAGCTCTGGAGACCAGTTGTTCTGTTAAATCCACCAGAACTGATAAATTCAGAACACCAGGAGCCTGCTGGCTGTGTACAAAGCCACTCCACGCATTAGTATCAACCATGGTTTGCATTAACTTGGATCATGCACAAACAGGTAGTGGTTGCTACACGCAAACAAAAAACCCTGCGGGATTATGTATACACACCTGATGAAGCAAGGAGATCTTCAAAGGGCTTTGTAACTACCTAGGAGCCAGAGGCCCAGGGTGGGGACTGACCTCCCAGTCTAACTACTACTACAGAGTACTCATGAGTGTTAGACTTAGTGAATGTGTGGTGTGAATAGTGATCTGATCTTAGTAACAGCTTTAGTAGTAAAAAGCTTCCTGTTCCTTGGGATGTGTAGGTCTCCCAGCTTAATCCACTATCATGGAAAGGGGAATTTATTTACAGATTGAAACATCCAACTATTTTATCAGTTATTTCTTGGCAATACTAATTCCCCCGCAACTAGGACTGCTGCTGTCACTGATTTAATTTCTCAAATGACTTGTTCAAAAAAGTACTTGCAAAACCCACTTTATGCAAGATCTCACTTCCGAGACTTCTTGGAAGTCCAGAAAATGGGACTCCAACAGCTTGTGACAGAACATGGTTAGAAAACTTAACCATTTTTCTAGTCCATGCAGTTTAGGCTTTTCATTTGAACACCAGCATGTGCAGACATTAATCATCACAAGAGACCAAATAAATAGGTTAACACCTTTGGTTGCTTTTACTTCTGAAAGGCATGTTAGGAAAGCAAATACCTCTAAAGAAAATGCCTGCTCCTGCCACTTGAAGATAAGGTTCTAGAGAGCCTGAATCTTTGTTAATGCCTGCTCCATTTTTCCATTATTCCTGGCCAAAAACCACACATACCAGCAGAAACCTTTCAAGTATTTCCAGGAGACCTTTAGATTTTGGCACATAAAAGTATGGCACTTATGCAGCACACCTAGCAATTGCATCACTATCACTGAAAGGCATACCATACCATTCAGTACTAGTCAGTTGGAGAACTGCCCCCAGAAATCTTAGACCTGTTAGGAAAGTGTTTAATGACCTCATCTGATGATTTACCAACTAAGCTTTCATGCCTCAGGAAAATCTCTTTAGTAGAAACATGTTGTTACTATTCCACTCTAATAATTTCACTTCTACACTGCTGTGATTTCACTGTTTGGGTCTTTAAAGCAATAACTCCATGGAATTAGAAACCGGCAACATTTGTGCTTAGCAGCTTCTCTTCATTTGTCTCGCTCTGTTAGGTCAATAAAGGGATGTGAACACAAATGGAAGTTTCTCTTTAGACAGACGGACCAATGATGGTTAGTTACAACACAAGAGCAGGCTGCTGACAAAAATCAACTGCTGGACTGTTTACACTGCTTTGCAAAATCTCCTTCAAGTGCCCTGAGCTGAACACTAGCTTTGTTGCTCTGGAGGCTTCTGCTCAGATGGCTTAGCAGGGTCTTGCCCTTAGCTGCAAGATACAGGATTACACTTTGAGATTTTTTCTTCATTAAAGTGTTTATATTCAGGAACCTCTGGAAATTTCAGTGACAACTGACTGCCATGCCGTAACAATGGGTTTTTAAGCTTTGACTATGCCTGACTGTGGCTTAACAAAGAAATTGTAAAAAACCCTCAACTTTCTCATCTAGTAAATACTGAGATTCAAATACCCATGACAACATCTTAAGACATTCTTGACATCTTAATGGAAGACTTCCCTTCTCTGTAGCTAAAAAAGGAGTAATTTAATACTTTGAGTATCTAAAAGTTAAGCTATATCACTAAACTGGGTTAAGCTTACAAAGCAGAGTTCACTCAGTTACTGTTTTTCTAGCCACTGTTTTGCATTTAATGTTCATCAGTTCACTCCTGTTGCCAGTATGAGAAGATGCCTTGGGCTGAAAAACATCACCACTTAATGCTTCTAGAGGGCACATATACAGAAGCTGAACTTTCTGATGAGAAAAATAGAATTATTCTGAAACATCAGTATTCCTTTGAGTCAATAAATATCTTCCACTTTCCTGCCAGACTTTTCTTGTCGGAGAGAGTGGATGCTGGACATGTCAACTATTACCTCTGTTTGCAGAGAAGATGAAAAGCAAAACCCTGACAACTTTGGAAAAATGGTGACAAGCAATAGGAATGTTTTACTTACATAAAACAGAGATAAATTATTATGATTTGGGATTTTCTAACCTTTCTGCCCCTCATGAAGTCAGTGGGAAAAATTTGATTAAAAAATTACTATCTCAGCAAGTAGTACAGGCCATTCTCTTCCTGGAAGCATAAGCAGGATCTTTTTCAAGACAGTGAAAAGAGGAATAATAGAAGAGTTGCCCAATATTATTTAGTGACTTGAGATAGGCCAAAACCACTGAGCAGCTAGCATCAGCAGACAATCATCTGACTCTGGGATTGAGCAAGCTAATCTTCTGACACTGAAGCTACGTTAACATCCAAGGAAGAACAGCTGCCACCAAGATCTACCAGTGTGGAAATGGACCTCTCAAACCTGAAGCAGCTTTATTGTGCAGTGAATCTTCATGAGTTCTTGAAATTTGGTTAAGAGGTCTGATCTGGTTCTCTACCTCCAATAAATACTCCATAAATCTGAGGGTGGGTTCCAGAAGATAGGGCTGAAAGGAACAGTTTTCTTCCTCAAGTGGTATCACTAGAAGTTATTTAAAAGGTTTGACTTATCATGAAGATAAACTGCCTCTTCTTTGAATCTGTCAAACTCCACACTCAAATTATGGATTACAATTGGTTATATAACTTAGAGCCTTTCTATATCTGTCTTAAGATTTCTATAAAAGGCTTCCATTTTACACGTGTAGTCATCTTTCAAGTTCAATAGAACTATTTTAAAGAGTACACACTAATTAATTTTTTTTCTAAAATAATTCTTTTATAGTCCAATAATTATGATTTTGGAGTAGGAATTACTAGAAAATGCCTTAAAAAAATATTTTCAAAATCTGTAACAAAATAGTGACTCAGTCTTTAATATTAAAGTCTTCCAATAGCCATCAATTAAAATACCAGTATTTATCAGTAGAAATAACACAGAAATGCCATATAATACACAGCAGTACAAGTACCCATGAAAATATAAATATTATTTAATAGTATAACTTTGATAACATTTTTTTTCAAAATAAACTTAGTCAGTATTTTCTAGGACTTGGCCAGTCTCCAGACAATCATATCTGAACTGAGCTGAGCTTCTGCTATTTTCAAAGCAATTTTCTGGTACAGGGCACCATTCATTGTTTGGTTCATGCTTCGCACACTCTCTTCCCGCTCACTCCGAAGCTTCTGCCTGAATTGCTGGACTCCTTCCTCAGTGCCCAGTAAAGAAGCCAGAGGAGAATCATTGATTTGCTTGCCAGACTCATTTCCCCATGTCAAGCTGTTTTCAGCTTTAGTTTCTTTCAAGAAAAGGGAATTCCTCAAGGTCAGCATTTCCTTTTCCAGAGCCAGTGCTAACTGTTCAGTAAGTACTCCTCTGCTTCCACATCTCAGGAGTTTTACGCTGCAGTTTGGAGGAAGAACTCTAGTAAGGCTGTGAAGGCACTGGAACAAGACAGTCAGGTTTCTGTAAAATAAAATGGTGATGGTGTCAAAAAAAAGAATACTCTGTAGTTTCCATCTATCACAGAAATATCCTAGCCAGATAAAAGATCAATTCAAACACAGGAATAGAAGATACAGAAAATACAATCACAGTTAGCGCATAAACATGAGGCTCATCAACTATTAACAAAATGGGATCAAAAGTGAATAGTACCAAGTAAAATCACTTTCTGAAAGGAACCAAAAGTCTTGAGACTTGAAATTCTACTGATTGATTGCTTAAACATTTCAGCCTTTCCTCTTACATAAAGGAAATCAACTTCTAATTTGAGAAGAACACCAAACCTCACTACAAAATACTCTCTTAATAGTTACACCTTTTCCTTTTTATTTTTTAGCTTCAGCTCTTCATAACAGCAACATCTGTCAATATCCCAGAAGTACTTTTTAAGTTATAAGCCTTATCCAGCTAGGTCATAAATTATGGCAGTATTGCTAATTTGCTTAACCTGGTTTAGGAAATATTTGTCCAAGAATCTGCATGAGAAAGGACATCAGTGAGACTCTTCTGATTATTTCCTTTACATAATCATGGTAGATAGGAAATAACTAGAGCAGAAACAGGAACAAAATGATACTACATTTATATTGCAATAGTAAACTAAAAAATAACCTAGCGATAAATTTAATATCACTTGGGATTTGTTGTTTGGTTGGTTTTTTGTTTAAATATTATATGAATATTTTTATAATATTAACATATATGTTTAATAATATTTAAATATTTAATACTTAAGGATTTTTATTAACACACACTGAAGAAAAAAATTACACATCATACTAAGAATAATGTAAGAAAAAAAAAATCAAATTATGATCCAGCAAAACGAAGAGAAGGAATAGTACACAGCAGGTATTAATAGAGACTAGCCTTATTTGTAATTCAATGTTCCAGCCTAGACAAATTTAAACAACACAGTTCAGGTACTGTCATAGTTCTGATCTGAAAAGAGTTCTGTTATTGCTGATTGTTATCACATCATCATCTTGGCAGCCTATTGGTTACGATTTCAGCTGCTGTTTATGGTACCAGTAAGAAACAGCATAAAGATAAAAAAGAGTGTATGGAAGATGAATATAAGCTATGCTTTTCAAGTGACTTTACCTGCAAAATATTGTTAGAACTCCTTCAAATGGGTTTTTCAGGGTCCAGTTAAAAATTGTACCATGGACATTTCCTGCTTTATGACAGAATAATTTGTCCTGGCATTCCTTAAATGGTGTGCACTCCATTTCTTCCAGTAACCATGAACTAACTGGAGTCAATGTGCAGTCACAAGACACAATCTGAAAGGAGAATCTGACAGATACTGCAAGGATAGCAAATATATCTTCCATGGAACCTGCAAAAAAATACAGTAAAAAAGGTGTTTGAACTAAATATTTTGATCATGCTGCATGCATTAAACGAGCTTAGATTTTTGGCTCATATTCCTAGTTTTTTGTGAAGGATTTGCACCTGAACTCAGGCATTCTCTGGGAATTTTCTTCTCACCTTAATTCTTATACCTACTCAAGCAAAACAGTTGACTAATGAAGCATCACCTAGGTAATGGAAGCTCTTGAGATAAACATTACCTTGCCAAAAGAAGGCTATTAATAGCCTCCTGTGATAGCAAGATAACATGTTGGCTTTAGCAGTGACACACCATCAAAGGAAGAAAAATTAAAATTCATTGCAAACAATAAAAAGGATATTTCATTGCCTGAGCAAAAGCTCAGTTCAAAATCAATTCAATCAGGAATATTAAAAGAAATGAAAATATATTACCTTAATATACATACAGATGAGGAAGAGCTTCAATTACTTTGGTATTATTTAAGAGGTAGTAGCATGTCAGAAAAAAACCTTACGGATCTAATTACAGTATCTTACAGAAAAACATAGGCTTCAGCATTCTGTACTCAAACTTATCTTCAAAATTATCCTTTCCAGATACCCTTCATCACCAATGCTAGCGAAATCTTGCAACTCACTAAACATTTTTTCCATTTTTGAAAAATGTTTCATCTCCTATTTCACCCAGCCTTAATTCACAAAAAGTCTGTGCAGCTCATGTCCAGAGAGAAACCTAGCTCGGCATCACCTAGAGTAAACAGAAGAATCAAATACATGTATTTATAAATCCATTTACCTGTACAACAATTATTATCCCTTAGCATCTTCACTGAATATCTACCATTTGAAATATTTTCCAGACTTAACAAAATTTTCCCACAGAATACAGCAATCCTTTTGCTCTGCTGTAAACTATCATTTTGATGGCTTTGCTTCCTGGCATGCAGAAGAACTACACAACACACACGATGAAATGCCAGTAGTGGTGAGAGGCTGGTGACAGCAGTGACTGTCTTTGCTCCATCCAGCTGAATCCTTGAAGATCTCTTAGAAAATTCTTTTTTCAGATCATTCTTGCTGTGAAAGTCCAATTTCATCTTTTTTGGAGGAGGTTCAATTTGACTTGAGGAGACAGCCAATGCTGAGAAGGCTTTGTTCAGCTTAATGATTTTACTTTGACACTTGATAATTGAAGAAACTGAAGAGAAGTCTTGATCCATCACTAAAGACAAACTGACATCACTCAATGACCTGTGAAAATCCATACAATATGACTGCACTCCCAGTTCACAGTTTTGCCTTCTGACAAATAACCACAACTCTGCAGATGAATATAGACATTTAAGACTATCATAAATTCCAATACCATTCCAGATTAAATCATAGACTTGGCAAAGAGGCTAAGTCCTCCACATGACTGTTTCACATAAACTTAGAACAAAGATTTTTCAAAATATGAACTGAATCTTCAAAGAGCTTCCAGGAGTTAGATGCCTCATTTCAACCAAAAGAATTTGGATGTCTAACTCAGACAGAAAAAGTTGAAAGTTCTATGTAACCTCTACAGATACTCGATGACATTTATAAATTATTTTTTAAAGATTTGACCTTTTTTTTAATTAAAAAGACCCTGCCCTTTTGAGGACTTAAAGCTCTTCTGATACTCTACATTTTATAGATATTCAAACTAAATTGAATGTGGAGTAAAAGAAAAGGTCTAAGATACCATTACCTTGAACATGCAGCAATTTCCTGAAATGTATGAAGCATTTTATTTATTCAACACAGAGTTCTTTCAATGAAATCCTAATATTACTGTTTCAAATTCTCTCTCAATGAATATATTATTCTGTCAATGAATTCAATCTCAAGATGTCACTGACATTTGAAAGTCCTATGAATGTTTAATTTTCTTTACTGAGAAGTATCACCACCTCATAATGCAATCTATGATATCACTACAGTCTTGCATAAGTAAGAAGTCCAAAAATGATCAATAAATAATTACAGTGTTGGGGATGGAGAGAAAGCAAGTCCTTTTCCCCACAAACATAGGTTATTGCACACAGTACTGAACTGGAGCCCAGGAGACCAAGGTTCTGCTGCTGGCCTGCCAGGTAACCTTGGATAAATGGCTTCTCTACAGATCTTTTCTCAACTGTAAAAATGGGGGAGAGGGCTAGATTGCTGCTGGTTTTTAAAATCTGCTGAAGATGTCTGAAGTTATAGAGGAATGAAGTTTTTAAAAAAAGCTTTTTAAAAAAAGCAGAGGCATCATCATCAAAGCTAAAAGAACAAACACTAAAAAGGCAAAAAGCAATCTTTTGCCTCAGTGACTCTTAGGAGAGGCTGTCAAGAGGATGAGGGCAACTTTCCTAAAGTTACAGCAATCTGGCAGTTGAGAAAGAATATACCCACAGCTCCAGCAGCATGGCCAGAGGGCCTAACAGGTCAGCTCCCTCACAACCACCTGAATGATTTTCAGTGGCATCAGTAGTCTTTGAGCTCAGCCTAACAGAGTCTCAGCTACACTGCCTGTGGGAACGTGGGTCAAAAGATAAGTTCTGACTTCACCAAAGTTTACATTACACAATTCACATTGTAACCTCATATTTTACGTAATCCTCTTTTTTCACACTGTGTTTCAACGTAGTACCCTCTCTGAAGTACCCTCTATTTACAACTAGAACTGAGTAATTAAAATAAATAAACAAATAATTTTAAAGATGATAATAAAAATAAACAAATTATTTTGAAGGTTTAAGTTTTGTATGGCTGATTGTTCCACTTAATTTATACAAAATAAAAGTTTTGCATTTTGATTGTGTACTTGACTAGAAGGGTTCCATTCAAAAGCTAAGTATTTATTAGTTGGTAAGAGAATTTAATATATTTTCTTCTGTGCCTCTTGAAGCAAATCAGTTAGGAATGGCAAGTTGCTAACAGTAAAGCTTCAGAAACTAAGCTAAGACAGAGCTTAATTTACAACACATACTGATGTCAGCATTGCTATGTCTACATGGACTATAAAGAACCATAATTTTTGTCAATGAAAACTCTTTTGCAAAAAGCTTTCAGTAATGTTGCAATTATACTCACACAACTGATTTCTGGCTGCATAATGTATTTTTATACGGAGTGCTAGAGAGCAAGAAAGAATACTGACAAAGACATTTGAAACACTTTACACACAGATGTTCAAAGTGAGAGCATTCAAATTTACTGCAGAGCTTAACCTCCATATTAATTTTCTATAAAACTACCAATGAAATTATTAGATAAGTGTATATACTCACAAATAGAATGATTCAGTTAGTTTTACTCCAACTACCAGGCTGTCACCCACAACACGCTGCCACAATTCCTCAGTGAAGTGCTCTGGGACTTCGGACGCCAATGATGTCTCTTTACTAAGAGAATGAGGAGGATTTTCTACATCATCCCAGAGAGAGACAAGGCCTTCCTTACAGAAAAATGTGGTTTTTTAGATAAATTGAGTAGATATATTGGTTCTTTTTTTACTGCATTACTTCATGTTTTACTACAAGTGACCGCTGGAGGAGCTTTTAAGATACATAAAATGAAAGGTATCTATAAACTAGTTTATTCTCTACAATAAATAGAACTGAATTTTCTTAAAACACATGATATCATCATGTAAAGTACAACTTATTCTCTCTTTGTAAACATCACCTGTTGAAATCTTGACCTCTCATACAATTAATTGTCCAAAGATTTAAGGTGTTAGAGTTTATATTATTGCATTTAATTGCTCAGTACTTTGTTGTCCAAACCTGGAAAACTCGAAAGATATCACAACGGTAACTGAAAGGGAGATTGACTCCATTTCAATTAAATTTGGTTTCTTTTGAGTAATGTATTAAAATAAAATTTTCCCAACCTCCATCACCTTCTCAGCCCACAGTTCACGCTGCCCCCATTATAAAATCAATTTTGCTCCCACAGTTCTATGACAACTCCCTTTTTGCAACATGTTAGATTACAGACAGATATTCAATATCTAGCTAGCTGTGCCAATTAGGACTGTACATTCCCCACGTGTTTGTCACTAACTCTTTTAGAGGTTTCTCCCCGATACCACTCAGTTGTCAGGAGGTATTATGCACATCAATTTCAAGTAGAAACAACTTATTTTACTCCTAACTACATATATTGGCAAGTTAAGAAAATGAACCAGACTTAAAAAGCAGATAAATGAGTTTTGATCGTGGCAACCCCTACAGGTGAAGGTGGTAAGTGGCTGAGGGCAGCACCCTCTACAAATGGCTTGGCAGAATTCAGAAGTGATCTGGCCCATCTCCTGCATTTTACCTTTTTTGAGTTTGGTAGAACATGGGTTCTTTCTTCAACAAGATCTATTAATGCTCTGCAAGACTCAAGGATAACCCTCTTTTGGAGTCCTAAATGCTGTTGTAGCTCTCGAACAGAAGTCCAACCAGCCTGTAAAAGATAATTATTAGACTACTGCACATAAGAAAGGATATTAAAGTTATCAAAACATCTTTCCAGCTTTCCATTTTAATGCAAGTATCACAAGTAACATTTCTAAAAAACGTTCAAGTCAGGCTACTCTGTTTTTAAAATATGAATCTTAGAATCTTGGTCTTTCAATATTAAACCTAGAGTTTAAGATAAATATTAAGGTAAACTTAATCAAATTACGTAGCTATTCAGATATATTTCTGTAGCTATCTTTCATTATTAAGCCTGCTTCACTTTTTCATGGATAGCAGTTTCATTTTCTTCTCAAGATTTGTATTGATTATTGGTCAAGTAAATACATTGAAGAGTTGACAGATTTATAAGCAGACTCACACGTTGGCTATGTCTCAGTTAAACAAAACACAATGAAAAAAATCCCCCAAAAAACAACCAAAACAAACCAACCAAAAAACCTCACAAACCAAACAATAAAGGAAAAAAGCATGCCAGCTTCTCAGGTTTTAAGAAAGCTCCTCAAAGCTATTATATGGAAAGCAAGATCCTGAGAAATCCAGTGCTGTCAAGGAGAGAATAAACTCACCCTTGGCATGCAAAACCATACTTCTCTCTTCCCCCTCCCTGTAGAAAATATCCCCAAACACATAACACACATAAATCCATTATAAGCCTGAATAAAAAAGCAGTTCTTGTAAGTGAAATGATGTCCTCTGCTCAAGCTGCAATGGCAAAGGGCATTTAGACTAGCAGCACTCTTCTCGAGAGTTCTGTAAAAAAATGGTCACCTATCAAACAGTGAATCTAAGCACCAGATGCCAGGCAATAATCCAGTGCCAGACTTGAGTCAGGAGAGGAAAAGGAAGAGTTAAGAAAAAAGATGAGCCTACAATATCTCCCTAATTTAGGTCATCAGAACACTAAGCCATCATTTACTCCCACTGGAGCCAACTCCTGAATAAACAACTGAGAAACAGAAAGCAAATAGGGAAGCATGGATGTGGAAGCAGTCAAAATGGCCAAACATTCACTGTTGTGTGCTTGTTGACCAATCTGACTTTTGCAAGCCCTTTTTCCTCCTAAAGCAACACAAGAAAGAGACTTGAATTCTACCATATGGCAAACCCAAGACTGAGCTGCGGTTCCCATCAACTCTCTGTCACAAGTGACAGGCACATCCTTTCTGCTATACACTAAGATATACTGCACTACAAGCAGCAGCAGGAGTCACAAGTTTTGTGCTGTGAAACTAAGAAAATAAAACTAGATCACCTTTGGACAAAAAATAAACATGAACATAAAAACAAGGCAGTCCAGAGCCAAAAACAATAGAGCTGTGAGTAAATCCAGAATTATAGTCCTTATAAAACTGTCGAGTCATGGGGAGAACAGAGCAGTGGACATAAAGACACTTCTTTGTTTCGGCCAAAACAATCAACAAAAACCACGAGAAACCTGGAACCTTAGCTGTTGAAATGTAACTGCAGTACTCCACGAAAGGATGTCTTCTTCATAAGATACCAAAACACATGTTAAAGTGAAAAAAAAAGGCTGGATTCAAGCCCAAAATAGAGTATACAAAATAAACATAGAACAATTCAAAATTGCTCAAGCTGGTCCATTTTTCAATTTCACTTCCCCCAAAATGTGATTTATATATATTACTGTGTATAACTTAAATGCAACTTATACAGTGGACTATAATTCATTCCTGCCAAAGTTCTCATGCGGCTAAGAAAACAGCTGTGCAGACGTGAAACAAGGGTTAAGCAACAAGGATGAAAAAGGGCTGCATCTGCTATTTCATTTTGCTCTAAAACACAAGATTCCATGGAGACTGTGAAAACTTGATTTGATTGCAAATTTCTAGAATACCTGAATTTTGATGATAAATATCAAGAGGCACCACTTCAAGACTAAATAACCTTTGAAAATTCCCAGACTAAGCAGAACCCATGCACTATTGCTTCAAAACAAGCATCCTTGAAATTCAATTATACATCAGATTATAAAAGCCAGCAAGAGTACTTCACTGTTCAGCAAATATAATACAGAACAACGGGGATTTCAACAAGGAAGCAACAGTAAGGTTAAAAAGAAGTATGTGCATCTACTTCCAAATTCATCAGCTTGACAATTTCAAAAATTTACAGCATTAAAATACAGTAAATTTCCAACTTGCCTACACTGCTTGTGCTAGCATGCGGCTTTGAAAATTAAGAGATTAAAAAGATCTAAAAGCACAGAAATGCTAGGTCTTACGAAGGATTCTGTGTCTGTAAGAACTATACCAGCACACAATAGCTAAAATATCCAGCCAATGGCTTGTTTCCAGCAGAACCAGTAGCAAGTGCAAACCAGATAATTCATTTGATCCTCACACAGATTCAGAGTTGTACAGCTGGAAGCCAGTTGCTGTATTGAAAGAACAACGTGATGGAACACAGAACGTACAGCTGTCAATGGCAGGGTGGACAACCTTCATTACAATCGTGGAAGGAGCAGCCAATAAGAGACAGAAACTAATTTCTGTTTTGTAGAAGAGTAATGTAATCAGTAATGTAATGAGTAGGGCACGAATACAGCAGTAAAGTCAGTTTTAAAATATGACTGTCAAGAAAGAAAAAAATGCAGAAACAGAAAAAAATGCATTTGGAAGGAAGATTGCACTTCTGCATGTTAAAGCCAATAGGCCTCTAACATGCAAACTGTAAATATGTAGGATTGGAAGGGACCTCAAGAGGCCCTCGAAATTAGTCCAGCTTCTATTTTCTTGGCCTCCCAGGAGGGAAAAAACATTTTGTACACTGTTCTCCAAATAGCTTTTATCTTTTGGATGATGCACAATATGTCTTTAGATACCTTGTTTGTCATTAGAACTAGAAAAGTATTTTTTTTCAGTCTTTTCCTAATATGTCCTCCTTTTATTTATTTATTAACTGGTAAACTATTGCCAAATAATTTCCTTCATTTTTAAAGGCTGGAAATAAAACTGCCACAATACCCTACTTAGTTTTTACTAATTCTCAAGTGACAGGAATAATTACCTCGTATCTTGTCTTTAAAGCGCCCTCAGCAAGCTAACAATAGCCTCACATAATTGATTCAGTATGAGATTTATATTCTCTCCTAAAGCCTTTTTTTCTTAAATAATCTTCATATTTGTCAATTATTACTCATTTGGTATAGGCTAATATACACACTGCAAAAACACTCACATTGGAGAGTATGCTGGGTGGGAAACTCGATAGAGTTTCCCCCAGTTTGTTTTATAAATGATGCTAGATACAAGAAGGATACAGTTTAGCTTTATCTACAGTACTTTTCAAAATTATCTTTATAAAACTACTAATAATAGGAGTGCAAACATCAGAAAGTGGTGAAATAACCATGGTCATCAATTCGTGCAAAGGTACTCACTGGGAACCCACCACTATGTGA